>OY992539.1:38451017-38753517 GCA_963921195.1 Pegoplata infirma | reverse complement strand
CTTAAGCGGAAAAATTTAGAATTTTTCAAAATCGAAAGTTGGACTTATTGCATGTAGCCTCAGAAAACTTAACTTTTTAAACAAGAAAAATGAGCCTCAATGGCTTCAACGCCATATGAAAATAGACCATCAAGGCGGTCAGGTCCGAAAGAGTGCGATTTGGCATATTAATTAAATTAGCGATTTGTCATTTAAATTCTACTTTGCTACTTGTAGTACAGGGTTCTCATATTTGCTAAATAGTCTTGACAATGGAATCGGACAAGTTCCGAAACACGTCTCGACTAAGTCTTGCAAAAATAACCAACATACATAAATTTAAAAAAGAAAAATTATTTTCTTAAAAATTATTCTACACTCAAAAAATTATGTCATTAACTGTTTGTAGTTTACTTAAAAAATTTTACGTTTTGTCGTTTTTAAAAAAAAAAACATTTGTTCAATGTACAGTAGAGTGTCCCTTATTTTGGAAATGTTGGAAATCTTGAGACGGTACCCGCTCATTTTTTTCCTTTTGACTTAAAAATAACTCAGGAAAAATTTTACGCCCCTAGGACCACGCCTTCCCTACGCGACGGGCCCTTAAAGAGCGGGGCCTAAAAAATCATTTTTCCATACAAACCAAAAAATTTTTTTTTTGATTTTTAATTTTTTTGTTATTATTTATTATATTACTTGGTTTGCTTATTCACAACAAAAAATTTGATTTTGGTGGGATAAGTCTTTCAGCGCTAAAAAATTTTTCGCAAAAAAAAATTTTGAGCCGCCGGGGTCCTACAGTAAAAAATTTTTAAAAAATATTTTTTTTTAGTTTTGACCAGCAACGGTTTTAGCTGCTATGTTGCTTTAAATGATATATATTCATAAAAAAATATTTTTTGTATCTGTGACATCTTAATCGTGTTCTAAAAAAGGGTAAAAAATGCATTGATGATTTTTTTCGATACACGATAAAAATGTCACAAATATGAATAATATTTTTTTTGGAATATATATCATTAAAAACAACATAAAAACTAAAACCATTGCTTTTCAAAACTAAAAAAAAATATTTTTTAAAAATTTTTTACCGTAGGATTCCTACGGCTCAAATTTTTTTTTTTCGAAAAAGATAAAGATGTCACAGATATGAATAATTTTTTTTTTGGAATATATATCATTTAAAGCAACATAGCAACTAAAACCGTTGCTGGTCAAAACTAAAAAAAAATATTTTTTAAAAATTTTTTACTGTAGGACCCCGGCCGCCCAAATTTTTTTTTTGCGAAAAATTTTTTAGCGCTGAAAGACTTATCCCTCCAAAATCAAATTTTTTGTCGTGAATAAGCAAACCAAGTAATATAATAATTAATAACAAAAAAATTAAAAATAAAAAAAAAATTTTTTTGGTTTGTATGGAAAAATGATTTTTTAGGCCCCGCTCTTTAAGGCCCCGTCGCGTAGGGAAGGCGTGGTCCTAGGGGCGTAAAATTTTTCCTGAGTTATTTTTAAGTCAAAAGGAAAAAAATGAGCGGGTACCGTCTCAAGATTTCCAACATTTCCAAAATAAGGGACACTCTAATGTACAGTTTTTTTAAATGACTATTTCTGTTCATTGTTTCAAAAATAACAACATAAAAAATAAAGACTTTCATTAGCATTCAATTTTTAAAGTCATTCATTTTTGTTATATAAGAAAAAAATAACCGTTTCTTCTTTAATTTTTAATGATTTGTGTACGTTATTTTTTTTTTTAAATTGTTGGCATTTTTTAAAGAAAACTCATTAGTTTTTACCTACTCGTGTTGGTTATTTTTTTGTAGACAAAAAATTAAAAAAAAAATATTTATAGAAATATAAAAACATGTTTGTATCAAGTGACTTTGATACGATGTGTAGTGTGTATGGCCAGAATGTGGTTGATTGCGGGATCGATTCTCCAAAAATATTATTTTTAAAATAGAATTCAATAGAAAAATTGTAAAAATAACCTACGAAATCATTTTTAATGTTTTCGTAGGATATTTTTTTTCGAATTTGTTGGTAAAAAAAATTGAAGTGACGTTATTTTTTAATGTTCAATGTTATTTATTTTAGAAAATTTTATTAACAGTAAAATATATATGAGCAATTGTCATTAACTTTTAATATTTAAGAAAAAAAAAAATTGCAATTTTTTTTTCGTGGCACATTGATAAAACTTTGTAGGTAAATAACATTATAAATAAGTAATTCAGATCCGTCCGCGTGCATTAATTTGAGCGATCGCACCCAAAACTTTGGCGGTTTAAAGTTAAAATTTTTAAAAAAATTGTCAAAATTAAATTTTTTATCCGAAGTTAACCAAACGAACCATTTTGTATTATGCTTACCCAGAGCTAAAATGCATATTCAAACATGCATAAAATCTTTGCTTAATATCGAGATATTTGCATTTAACCAATTTTTTTTCGGCACATTTTCCAATATTTTGGAAATAAAAATGTTTCCAGCGGTTTTATTTTTTTTAGAAAAATATTACCAAATGCATTAACAAAATCTCTACAAATTCTTAGTTAACACCAATATTCTATCTCTAATAGGTAAGAAACAGCAGTGCCCAGCAAAACTTTGGTAATGGGTAGTGATTATATAACACATTACCAGGTAATGTATATACCTTATTTGTAGCATTATTTTAGGATGTCTTACCAAACATTTGTTCCACATCGTATTATTTTCAAGTAAAAAATAATGCATTACTAATAATTTGCTACGTAATGCATGATTATTGGAAAAAATGTATTTCATATTTATTATTTCTTAACATTAAATCATGGATGACTTATATTTGGTTACATTATGTATTATTTGAAAGTTTGAAATAATGCATTATTTATAATTGGATGCATAATGCATTACAATAACATAAAAAATAATTATTTTATAAAAAAATGCATAAGTTTAAACTAGAGATGGGCTCACGACAGGAAATTTCTAACGACACACAGCCACGAGCATATTTTATCTACTTACACTCACTTACAATCACGTGAGTAAATTTAATACAAAATTACTTTTTCACTACTCGTAACACCTTATATATTATCTTCTGGTATGCTATATTATTTCATTTCTCGTAACCTATAAAATATCATATATTTTACACCTTACTCGTATTCTTCGTCATAAATTTATGACTTATTTTATACCTTACTGGTATTCTTTGTGATAATGTGGATGCATTACTTTGAGTCTCATCGCCTGTTAAAATCATCAATGCTGCAATGTATAAAATAAGAGATCCTATACCTTATTTTATACCTTATTTGGTAATCTAAGTTTTGCTGGGTGGTTTAAAGGGAACATTTTTGAAAAAAAAATTTAATAATTTTGAATTTATTTTTTTTTTTTTTTAATATTAAATGTTTGATTTTACCTTTAATCCTTCACTGAATATTGAAACTATTCAAAGAATGATTAATAATGCTAATATTAAGGTTATTACGAAATATTTTAACGTTATTACTAATTTTATCAAGGTTATTAAAAATTTTTGCAATTTTTCGCGATTTTCGCGAACTAATTTTGAAATATTATTTGAATAATACATGTCAAAATCTATCAAAATACATTTCTTTTGTACTTTATTTAAGTAATGTAAGATTTTATATAACCATTAAATTTAAAGGTATCAAAAATTTAAAACCACCGAAAAACCGCTTAAACGGTAAATATTTTCGGGTGCGAATTAATTGAAGATAGAGAATTAAAAAGATTACCAAACGCGCCTCTCACCGACCAATTTCTATAAGCGGCCTGGATGTGCCTTACAAAAAAGTGAAAACTGAAAAACACCGCGGAATTCGCCAATATTAACTTTTGATCAATGTTGCTTTCCATGATTTATTATATTTGCACATACCATTGTTTCTACATGTTCAACTTTCAGCCATGCACATTTGGCTGTCAAATAATGCAAAACTAAAATATCGAAATTTTGCAAAAATTTTAAAAAGTTCATAAAATTTTTGCAATTGAATATTTTTTGGGTGCGTTTGTAAATCAAGTGGGAAATGGTAAATTATAAAGTTCACAAAGCATTCGGAACCATTCGGAATAAAACTGGGAGTGTCTCGCAAAAAACAGACTTTTTAAAAAATTCACGTTTTTTCTTCCCATCTTTGGAGAGCTGCAACTTCGTAACAATTGCGAGCACATCACTCGAATCAGTCTCAGATTGTGCATATTTACAAGGGCTTTTACCATATGTATTTGAATTTTAAAATTACAGTTTGCACCAAAAGCTACAATCAAAAAACCTCGAAAAATTTAAAATTGAAAAAATTGGTATCAAAGATTTAGGTCCATGTAACTTTTTTCTTATTGATGGCACATCCACTGAACCTACACGAAATAATTGCCCAAGTCTACTGATTAAACGGTATTAAATTTGGAGCAATAGCTTTAACGCACCCAACAATATGGAACTTTGAACGAAAAATTTTATGAGAGTATCAAGCTATTTTTTTACATTTGTCAACTTTGCACGTTCCTTACCATGAGATAATGAGACTATTTGCGCTGTGCCTTTGCAGAATTACTCATTATGGTTCCCTTAACATATCTACATTCACAGGTACTACCTAGTTTACAAATAAAAATGTTATTGCGAAATTAGTAAAATATCACAAGCGTTAAAAGTTAATGACAAAAGTCCATATGTTGATGTTTGTTAAAACAAATAAATAATTACTGGGATGGTTTTCAAATGTTTTATCACTTGTTTTAAATATATTTTTCATTTGTTTTTGCCTACAAAATATTTTGAGTGTATGAAAATATCATAGTTTTAATTAGTAAAGGAAATAATGACCTCGAGCTAGAATAAAATTACTCAAAATATAATATTTTAAAGTTCGAATAAACCAATGTTTATTAATTTAATAAAAATTATTCGGAATTTTTTTAAAAATTGTTTTTTTTTTTTTAAGGCTGTCTCTATTAAAAAAAAATCCAGTATAAGGACCTTTTATAGTTTTTTGTTTTTCTTTCATATTTTTGTTGCTATTTTATCTAACCATTTCTATTTACACTATAATAACAAAATCGAAAAAAACCATCAACTGAAACACAAGGGTTCCTAGTTTTTAAACTAACAAAAAAATAAATAAAAAATAAAAAACGAAAGAAAAATGTATTGTTTTGCTAAAAAACGTCAATTGTTTCCACTTCGCATAGCAAACCAATAGATCAAACAACAATGAATTGTAATGAATAAGGAATATGGAGCAACACATACACACACACACACTAAACACATGACAGTAACGAAAGGACAGCCATTCATTCATTCGTTCATACCGTAAAAGTAACTGTTAGTTACTGCTACATTCATAGTGTGTGTTAACAAAGTGTGACAATCGCGTGGCAATCGCAGCTGATCCTTTTTTTTTTAATTTCAATTGTATTTCCTTTTTTTATGTAACTGTATGTGTGTGTGTTAATTTCATATGTGTATGTGTTGGTTTTGTTATAATTTCATTTTAAAAATTAAAGTATTTTTTGTTGTCGTTGTCGCTATTTGTTCATTCGTGTCTTTGTTAATGTCTCCATGCACACTTTTTACGTCAGTTGATTTGAAGAGTTTTATTTTGGAAAAACTCATTACAAATTCTGGTTACGTTTTCTTGAAAAAAGGTTTTGTCATTAAATATTACCATACCCCATATACAAAACAATATTTTGCTTGATTAAAACTACTTTACAGTTTAACTTGCTACAATAGCAACATCCCTTTTAATTTTTTTGCTGAACTATACCACACGCGTAAGGAAGGTTACCTAGGAAACATTATTCGATCTTTTAATAGGATTACTAAAATTATTCTTAAGTTTTGGTTCGTACACTAAAAAAAAGAAAAAATATTATTAAAATCAAGCAGAAATTTTAAAGATTTATTATGAAAATAAGAAATTTTATTTTTTTTATTTTTTTTATAGATTGTCCTAATTTCTAAAAAAATCCAGCTTATATAAAGTTTTAAATGTTACTATTTAGCCCGGTGTAATTTTTTGCTTTTTTAAGAAGTTTTTCGAATGAAAACAAGACTTTTATTGCACACATTTTTTTTAGTGCATATTTTTAGGTTTTTTAGTTCATATATTGAATTTTTTAGTGCATATTTTAAGCGCATATGTTCGATTTTTTTGTGTATGAAAATCTCATCCCTACTTATGAGGCATTCCACATCAAATGTCCCGCTACAGAAAAACATGTGTCCCATAAATTTCTGAATAAGTTGTTTGGATAGCCCTATATGAAACTAAGAAAATTGCGTTTTTGGTTTTTCAAATTTTCAAAAACTTGGCTTAATATTGGACAAATGGTAAAATTTGTGGCAAGTTGCCTTGAATAAATATTTATCACATTAAAACGGAATGCACCACAATGTCAAAAATTTACATTCTTATGTAGTTTTGTATGGGCTATCGATTAAAACTTTTTTTTTTTGGAAAATTTCAGAACCCTTTCTTTTGCATATATATTCTTCATACGCAACGTTAAAATAAGAAAATACAAGCAAATTACTAAATTGTTATGAAAAAAACGAAAAATGTTATTATACCCTTTAACTACAGTATGTGATCAGTGATCGATTCTAAGACATTCTAGCGATGTCCGTCTGTCCGTCCGTCTGTGGAAGACACGATACAGTCCAAAATAAAAGTGCTAGACTCCTGAAGTTTGGCAGAAATATGTTTTATGTTCATAGGCTGGTTAAGTTCGGATATGGGCAAAATCGGACCAGGGGGAAAAAAGTTCCCCCTTGAGGAACTAAACCAGCCTCTAAAAAACACCATATTTTTACATGATTTTTTGTGTTTTTGTTTAACAAATGCAACATTTTTATGCTTCAAGAAGCTCAAAGTTTTGCATTTGGACACGGGGGATTAGAAAATATGTTTTTTTTCGGCGCGCCCCCCTTTTGTGGGCGTGGATTAAAAAAAAATTGTAAAAAAATTAAAAACTTGTATTTCTTTAGTGCGAAAAGCATCAGAATAAATTTTTAAACATATATTTCGAGGGGAAATTTGTCCCCCCAATGACCACTGCCGACCTCCCCCCCCAAAAAAAAAGAAAACGACCTGGATTTTTTTTGCATGTTGGAGGGTATAAAAGATTCGGCACAGCCGAATTTAACACTCTTACTTGTTTGATTTTTTCTGTAAGTACAGATCGAGCACGGGCTCTAATTATATTTGTTATAAGGGTACAAGTTGAAAAAATGCAGAAGAAAAATTGAATTTCTAAAAATTATAGACATTTCTGGTATTTCCTATACCGGTTCCAAACACCCCAGTTAGTGTTATCATCAGTAGGATTTTAAATGTCGGTTTGTCTTGTTAATGAAAACTGTGTTTTATATATGTGAATATTCATAGTTTCTACAGAATAAATTTTGACAGTTTCCAACACTACAATTCTATTTCTAGCAATCTCAACCTCACTTCATACTTTCTTTCAACTTTTTCGTCTCTTACATTATTTCGCAAGGGTTACCAACATGGTCTGTTACCAATGTGTTTCTAAATTTTTTTGTGTGGATGGACAAACATATAAACTTTAAAAAAAAATTTAAAAAAGAAAAAAAAGTGGCCGGATTTTTGATAAATTGACTTTTTAACAAGTAGAAAAGTTAAATTCGACTTGGCCGAATCTATGAATACCCACCACAATGCCCTTTTTAAGTGATAGCAAATTTTCTAACGTGAAAAAAACATTTTTGGTTAGAAATATTTTATTTTGTGTAAAAAAAAATTTTTTTAGTAATTTTTGAAAAAAAAAAATAATTTACCATTTTTTTTTTTGAGTGTAAAATTTTTTTGAGTGTATTTTTTTTTTGGTTTTAGTATAAAAATATTTTTGAGTGACAAAAATACCTTGTAAAATATTTTTGTGACTTACCAATGTTTTTAAAACATGTTTAACGGGTTTCAACACGTGAATTTAAGGTGAAACAAATCTGAAATTCACGGTTTTGCTAATAACTTTTTAACGACTGGACCGATTTGACTGAAATTTAAAGCGAACCGGACCAGACGAACGGCAAATATATATGCCACACTTCAGCACTTTTAATTCGTAAATTTCAGAAAAACCCTTGCCGAAATTCACTCATTTGCTTATAACTTTTGAACCACTTGACCGATTTCACTGGATTGCAATACCAACCTGACCAGGTAAATGCCCAACATATATGCCAAACTTCAGGAGCCTCCGTAAAGTCTTTCAGAAGTTAGCGTGTTTTCAACAGACAGACGGACAGACGGACATCGCTAGATCGTCTTAAAATCGATCGAGGATCATGAATATATATACTTTATGGGGTCCTAGACCAATATTTCGTGGTGTTACAAACGGAATGACAAACTTATATATACCCTCTATCACTAGAGTGGAGGGTATAAAAAATGGAAAATTTCAGAACGGGTTCTGAAAATTTTCCAAAAAAAAAAAAAACTTTAGTCGATAGCCCATACAAAACTATATAAGAATGTAAGTTTTTGAGATTATGGTGCATTCCGTTTTAATGTGATAAATATTTAATCAAGGCAACTCGCCACAAATTTGACCATTTTTCCAATATTTGACCACGCCTCCTAAGCCCAGTTTTTGAAAAATTAAAAAACCAAAAACGCAATTTTCTTAGTTCAATACAGGGCTATCCATACAACCTATACAGATGTTTACGGTACACATGCTTTTTTTCGCTGGACATTTGGTGTGGAATGCCTCTTATACATACGGTAACTTTGATTTTTTTTATTTTTTTTTAACAGGTTGGATGATTTTTAGAATTGGCACTCACGTATCTAATAAGGTCAGCTGTAAGTTTTGTCTCTTCTTTTACTGTTCTTTGGCAGACTTTCCCCTTCTCAAAATTATGTAGTTAAATCGCTAAATGAAAACAGGTATAACGCTTTGATAGAAAACTCTTTTAAGCGTCTGAAAAAAAAGTATTTATATTGAGCGGTATCGAATCTTTAGACACCCTTCACAATCTTAGAAAAAAATATATAATCGAAAAATTCTTTTATATACGGAAATTCCAGGAAACAGCACGAGAAATTGAATCTTTTTAAAACTTAGGTCTCAAATTTGTCTAAACGGATACTCAATGGATTCATTATAAACTTCCCATTTTTAAATACAAAATGCTTATAAAGATAATACGTTTTGAAGTCAAATAACTGATTTCTTTGAAGGGACAGAGGACAAATATACCGACTGGAAATCAATCGAGGTTCATAAATATGTTTTGCTAAGGCGATCTTACCAAATTTCTCTATGTAATACCAATGTAATGATGAATGGATGTAAATTATTTGTTTGCTTTAAACTGCAGGGTATTAAAATTATCCTAAACATCTAAAAAATCCTTAACAGCCCTTGTTGAATCCTTTACATTTCGTGTCGCCTTTCAAATTTTTTAAACTAAATAATCTAAAGTTACCCTTACAACTACAACATGCTTAATCTTTCAATAAACAAAATAGCAAAAACTAGATTTGTAGTTTATTTATGTTTTCTTTTTTCCTATTGTTTTCGAAAATCCCTTTTTCACAAAACATGATTTGAAAATTTTGTAGTAATGAAAAAGTTTTTAATGCAACAAATGCCAATCAAATACTTAACTATAGGTTACAAAAACTTTTTCCACACCAAACCATCGTTACATTCAAACATTCAAACCATCCAACACCTCACCCTACAATCATCATTATTCATATAATTTTTTTTCTTCTTTGTGTAAGTGTCTCTCTTGTTAAATACTAAACCAATTCGGGCATATGAAAAGTATTTTTGGATAATTAAGTAGAGTTTTAAAGCCAGATGAAAGGAAATGCAAACCGGAAAAAGGCGTCAAAACTGCAATCAAATGTTACATCAATTTGATAGAAAACAAAACGTATAAAAATCACAACTTTACTAAATATCCTTCAAAAAAAAACTCTGATTAAGTGTTTTGTAAAAATGGAAAACAAATGAATCAAATAGAAAAACTAGTTTTTAGCTTTTTTTTATGTAGTTTTGTGATTTTTTTTTTGTTTTTCCTAAATCATTTACCACAAAGCTCTTAAATGGAGACATTTGTTTTATATTCAAATATTCAAGCAGTTGTTTGTACTAATAGTTAAAGAACCCAATAAACATTTTTATTAGGGAATATACAAAAACAAAACTAGTTGTTGCGAAAAATTTCTAACTCAATTTTAATTGTGATAAGCCAAAATTCGGTTGCTGCTACTACATTTGATGGTGATAAATATAGAATGTGGTTGTTTCAATATAAATCCAGTTATATTCACCGAAATAGGTTGTGATTACCGACATTTAATTAGGATATCCTAAACACTTATCATAAGGGCTGCGACTTCCATGCAAATGCATGTTTTTTGTTTATTAAAAAATAATATCGACCAATTATCTTTCCGAATCATGAAATTAGCGTAAAATGGCATCAATTTGTTTTTGCATATTTTTGCGTATTTTGATAAAAATGGATATTTTTGCATATTTTGGGTTTAAATGCATATTTTATTCATATTTCCAACTTTTAAGTGCATACTTTGGCATAAATTAGTAAAAACTGAAATTAAAATTTATTTGTTTTAAAAATTAATTAAATTGTAAAAATTTATTAAGAAAAAAACGATTTATTTTTATTTGTATTAGATTGCTTTTATTTCTAAGAAAATATTGCACTTAATTTTTTATACACAGAAAGAATTGAAAACTGTTTTGATTGAAAAAATGTTTTGATTGAAACTCCTCCGATGAAGAAAACTGTTACAACAATCACCAAACTAATAGGTGATAAAATAAATATTTTTTCTATTAAACATTTTCCGATTTTGATCACAAATTTTATAATTTTTTTTTTTTTTGAAGTCAATCAAAATAATGATTGATTTAACAATTATGAAGAAGTGCTAACTTTTTGCATCTAATATGAATTAAAAGTGCAGGACAATCAGAAAAAAATGCTTCATAATATTTATGACATGGTTTCATAAATATTTTTGTGATAAAATTTCATTCTATTTTCGAAACCTTCATAAATATAATGAAGTTTTATGAAAAAATTCTATAAAATGCACTCCATAAAATTTTATGGTTTCATAAAAAAAATTCATTAACGTGTCATATGATTTTTAACATGATAATGTTTTTAGGCTGGTGTCTAATTTTAAAAAAGTTGCAGGACGCCACCTCAGTTTGACTATATAAGCTAACAACTAACGAAAAAGAAAACAAGTAGAAAAGTTAAATTCGACTTGGCCGAATCTATGAATACCCTCCACAATGCCCTTTTTAAGTGATAGCAAATTTTCTAACGTGAAAAAAATTACATTTTTGGCTAGAAATATTTTATTTTGTATAAAAAAAACTTTTTTTTTGTAATTTTTGAAAAAAAAAAAATAATTTACTAATTTTTTTTTGGGTGTAAAATTTTTTTTGAGTGTAAAATTTTTTTTGAGTGTATTTTTTTTTTTTGTTTTAGTGTAAAAATATTTTTTTAGTAACAAAAATACTTTGTAAAATATTTTTGTGACTTACTAATGTTTTTTAAACATGCCCAGCAAAACTTTGGTAATGGGTAGTGATTATATAACACATTACCAGGTAATGCATATACCTTATTTGTAGCATTATTTTAGGATGTCACACCAAACATTTGTTCCACAACGTATTATTTTAAAGTGAAAATTAATGCATTACTAATAATTTGCTACGTAATGCATGATTATTGGAAAAAATGTATTTCATATTTATTATTTCTAAACATTAAATCATGGATGACTTATATTTGATAACATTATGTATTATTTGAAAGTTTGAAATAATGCATTATTTATAATTGAATGCATAATGCATTACAATAACATAAAAAATAATTATTTTATAAAAAATGCATAAGTTTAAACTAGAGATGGGCCCACGACAGGAATTTTCTAATGACACACACTCACTCACGAGCATATTTTATCTACTTACACTCACTTACAATCACGTGAGTAAATTTAATACAAAATTACTTTTTCACTACTCGTAACACCTTATATATTACGTTCTGGTATGCTATATTATATACCTTACTCGTATACATTACTTTGAGTCTCATCCCCTGTTAAAATCATCAATGCTGCAATGTATAAAATAAGAGATCTTATACCTTATTTTATACCTTATTTGGTAATCTAAGTTTTGCTGGGATGTTTAATGGGGTTTCAACACGTGAATTTAAGGTTAAACTAATCTGAAATTCACGGCTTTGCTAATAACTTTTGAACGACTGGACCGATTTGGCTGAAATTTAAAGCGAATCGGACCGAAGGAACAGCAAATATATATGCCACACTTCAGCTCCCTCAGAATTGTCGTTCGAAAGTTACCGTGTGTTTTAACTCGTAAATTCCAGAAAAACCCTTGCCGAAATTCACTCATTTGCTTCTAACTTTTGAACCACTGGACCGATTTCACTGGATTGCAATACCAACCTGACCAGGTAATGCCCAACATATATGCCAAACTTCAGGAGCCTCCGTAAAGTCTTTCAAAAGTTAGCGTGTTTTTTCAACAGACAGACAGACGGACGGACGGACGGACGGACATCGCTAGAACGTCTTAAAATCGATCGAGGATCATGAATATATATACTTTATGGGGTCTTAGACCAATATTTCGAGGTGTTACAAACGGAATGACAAACTTATATATACCCTCTATCACTAGAGTGGAGGGTATAACAAGAAATACTATTTTCATTTTCTTAAAACCAAAAATTTTAATAACTTGGGTTTGTAACTTGGATAATAATTCACCTCGTGGTGAATAAAACCATTTTTCACCAGCTAGTGAATAAAAAGTAATATAATTATTTTTCAACAAAAATAATTTTTTTTTCATCAACTTTTTATTTCATAAAATTTTTTTTTTATTAATTTTTTTTTTTCATCAATTTTTTTTCCATCAAATTTTTTATCAATTTTTTTTCCATCAAATTTTCTATCATTTTTTTTTTTCATCAATTTTTTCATCAAACTTTTTTTTTTTCATTAATTTTTTTTTTTCATCAAACTTTTTTTTTATAATTTTTTTTTTCATCAATTTTTTTTTTCATCAAATTTTTTTCATCAAGTTTTTTTTTTTCGTCAATTTTTTTTTTCATTATTTTCTTGTTCATCATTCATTTCATTTTTTTTTTCATTAAAAAGTTTTTTTTTCATCAAAATTTTTTATTTTTCATAAATTTTTTTGCTGTTTCATAAATTTTTTTTTATTTATTTTTTTTCATAAAATTTTTTTTTTTTTTCATAAATTTTTTTTATCACATTTTTTGTCATCAAATTTTTTTATCAAATTTTTTATTATAAATTTTTTACTCACCAAAAAAATTTTTTTTTCATCAATTTTTTTTTACATCAAAAAAATTCACCAAAAACTTTTTTTCATCAAAATTTTTTTTCACCAAAAATTTTGGGTTCATTAATTTTTTTTTGTAACATAATTTTGTTTTTTCGTAAAAAAAAAATCATTTTTTTTTACCAAAACTACTTTTTCACCAAGTCTAAGCTTTTCGCATAAAAATTTACCATTTGTTTATCAAATGTACAAAAAACAAGTGAGAGTGTTATATTCTTTGGTGCCAAATCTTTTATACTCTCCAAAATGTAAAAACACATTTTTGGACTTATTTTTGCACTCACTTACGAAATGTACAGCTCTTTTGGTTTTTTAATGGGGTCCTCGACTGATATTTCAATTCGTTTTGCATGGAATAGCGAAGTAATATAACATTATTTTTTATAAAAAAAACTTGGCTTTGGCAAGTACACCCAAATCTTCCGCAAAGCATTATCATGATTTAATGTTTTGGGCAAGAGTACAAAATTCGTAGGCATTTTTATTATATGATTAAGAAATTGGGGCAAAACATTAATAGCTCCTGAAGACTATTTTTAATTCCTTATTTTAGTTCTTCCAATGTAATTATCATAAACTTTATTTCTAAAACAAAAATAAAGAATTTGCTTTATAAATGAAAAATTTCATAAATACTATGAACATTTTTCATAAATATAATAAAGCTTGTCATTAAAGTTCGTGCAATCTAACTGTTTCACAAATACTATAAAATATTTCATAAATACTTTGAAACATTTCAAAAAATATTGTTATTTTTTTAAGTATTTCATTATAAACTTTAGTGAAAATTTTCGACATATTTACAACAGTTTGCATAAATATAATGACGCAGTTTCTTTGAGTGTTTATTGCCGTTTTTCGAGAAAACGCGAATTAAACTAGAAAAATTAGGTGACACGGGTATTTTACTTTTCGGCCCTACTTTCAGAATTTATCGGTCTAGTCCATTTGTACAAAAGAGTGTCGGACGGTGTTGTACATTGCTAGATCTGCAGCTGACTTATGGCAACACTAGTCGCCATTTCACTTTAGCAGAGTGCTACATCCTTTTACCCACTTATATCTAGTTTCTCAAAAGTCAACAATTTTTTTGCATATTGGTTTATTAACTTATAACTCTCTAATTCTCTATGTTGATGTTGTTTTCAGTGTGAGTGCTTTTTGAGTGTGTTTGTTTGTGTGTGTATGTTTGGTGTTTTATGTATAACTTTATAAATTTGTCTGTCGATTTCCTTAGAGACTAACTAGGACATCGATAAAAAAAAAAATCTATGTTGTTGTTAAGTAAAGAGTTATGTTTGTATGGGATTATCACAACCAACAAAAAAAGTACTAAAAGTATTCAGAAGGAACAACATAACGAGTATAGAAAAAAATATATATATTGTGGGTAAATAGTGTTAGTGTTAGTTGTTGCATGTCAGGTACACAATATTTATTCTGTAAATTGTTTTGTTTACAAACTGCATTTCATTCAAACATTCATTCTGAAAACATACATTTCTCATTCACAAGTGGTTTTCATTGTAACTAGATTTTTAGCATGTTTAAATGTTTTTTGAAAAAAATAATTGAGGATTTACGGATAACAAGAAATTTTTAATGTAAAAAGAAATATGTGTAAAATATATAAAAAGCTTAGAAATTTCTTATACATCTTTGGGATTACTATTCTGTAATTGGTATAAAATTATTTATTCTGGTTTTATGATGACTTGATTGCAACTTAAAAAATACAACACCTATTGTCAATGGAGTGGTATTTTTTCTTCAACCTCTGATTTTCTCTAGTGTCCGTCCAAATTTATAAAAACTATATGGCACAAATTTGAGACCAATAGGATTAAATTAACCCGTTGAACCCGGTGATCAAAGTTTTTGAAAATTTTTAAAACAAATATGTAAAAAACATCCAAAACACTTTTAAAATCGTCGAACGGTTTTCAAGACATCGTTATTTGAAATTTTAAAAAAATTGCGGATGTTACCTATTTTCAAAAAATTACAAAAAAAATCTTATGATTTGATTCACCTTAGCGCTTTCATAGACCTTGAGACAATCTTTCAATTAAATTTACTTTGATTCAATCCAATCATTTGAACTCGTGACGTTCTTTGATCAAAGTTTTTTGTTTAAAAATGTTCACCAAAAACTCTTAATTTTGATAAAAGGGCGTCATGGGTAATAATTGTCTTACTTGGCTCAAATAGAGTTTAAGTGAAGGCTTGTCTCAAGCTTTATAAAATAGTCAATGGAAAATAATTTTGTTATATTACTTTGCTATTCCATGCAAAACGAATTGAAATATCAGTCGAGGACCTCATTAAAAAACCAAAAGAGCTGTACATTTCGTAAGTGAGTGCAAAAATAAGTGCAAAAAAGTGTTTTTACATTTTGGAGAGTATAAAAGAATTGGCACCAAAGAATATAACACTCTCACTTGTTTTATGTACATTTGATAAACAAATGGAAAATTTTTATGCGAAAAGCTTAGACTTGGTGGAAAAGTAGTTTTGGTAAAAAAAAATGATTTTTTTCACGAAAAACAAAATTACGTTAAAAAAAAATTTAATGAACCCAAAATTGTTGGTGAAATAAAATATTAATGAAATTTTTTGATGTAAACAAAATGATGAAAAAAAAATTTTTTGGTTAGAAAAAAATTGATAATAAAAAAATTTGATGAAAAAAATGTGATAAAAAAAAGTTTATGAAAAAATAATTTTGATGAAAAAAAAATTTTATGAAAAAAAAATTAATGAAAAAAAAAAAAATGATGAAAATAAAATTTTTATCAAAAATAAAAAATTTTGATGAAAAATAAAAATTTTTGATGAAAAAAAAAAATTTGATGAAAAAAAAATTAATAAAAAAAATTGATGAAAAAAAAAAAATTATGAAATTTGATAAAAAAAAAATTGATACAAAAAAAATTATGAAAAAATACGTTAGATGAAAAAAAAAATTTTATGAAAAAAAAGTTTGATTAAAAAAAAAAAATTGATGAAAAAAAATTTGATGGAAAAAAAATGGGTGAAAAAAATTTTTTTTGTTGAAAAATAATTATATTATTTTTATTAACCAGCTGGTGAAAAACGGTTTTATTCACCACGAGGTGAATTATTATCCAAGTTACAAACCCAAGTTATTAAAATTTTTGGTTTTAAGAAAATAAAACAAGTAAGAAAATTATAGTCGGTCAAGACCGACCATATGATACCCTACACCAGCGTTTTCCGGAAAATGGGTCCCAAGTCCAAACATGGACCGATTGTATCTTTCTTTTGTTAGATCTTTATTTAGTGTAAAAAACACACAATTGATAAAAAATTGCGACCTGTATCGTACTTAAACAGATAGATGGACAGACGGACGGTCGTTTAAATCGACTCAAAAATTAATTCTGATTCGATCGGTATACTTGAAGGTAGGTCTAGGACCAATATTTCGGGTAGTTACAAACATCAGCACAAACTCATTATACCCTGTACCACAGAGTGGTGTAGGGTGTAAAAAGACATGTCATCAAGGATTACCAGTGCCGTTTTAACCATTAGGGCACACTGGGCACGTGATCAGGGCCCCGGCCCAAGGGGGCCCGTAATGCCAAAAATTTCGGTTATACGAAATTGGAGAAACTTTTTTTTTATTGTTTTTAAAGAATATTTCACATTTTCTTTCAGAAAAATTTTCAGAATCTAACAAATTTTTCGTATACATCTGAGACTTTTTCTATAGGAGAAATTTGTCCCATATCAAAAGTCTCAAATTTGTAGAAATTTTTTCTACATAAAAAATTTCAGATTGTTAAATTTTTTTCGTACAGAAAAAGTTTCTGAGATTTTAAAAGCCTAAAATTCATAAAAGTTGTGTAAAAATAAAAAGTCTCAGATTTTGAGAGACTTATCGTATGAAAAGTCTCAAATTCTGAGAGATTTTTCGTATAAAAAATTTCACTTTTTGACACAATTTTCATATAAAAAAGTATCAGGCTCAGTGACATTTTTCATGTAGCAAAAGTCTTATATTCTGAGACATTTTTCGTATAGAAAAAGTCTCAGATTCTGAGACATTTTTCGTATAGAAAAAGTCTCAGACTCTGAGGCATTTTTCGTATAGAAAAAGTCTCAGACTCTAAGGCATTTTTCGTATAGAAAAAGTCTCAGACTCTAAGGCATTTTTCGTATAGAAACATTTTCAGATTCTGAGGCATTTTTCGTATGGAAAAAGTATCAGATTTTGAAACGTATTTTGCAAAGAAAAAGTCTTAGATTCTAAAACATGTTTCGTATAGAAATAGTCTCAGATTCTACACAGAAAAAAATAAAAAAAATATTTGATTAAAATTTTAATACTATTGAGTAAAAAATTAATCAATTTTGCACCAGAAAACGTTTAAATAGTATTGAGTAAATTAAAAAAAAAAAATTATCAAATGTTTGAAAAAAAATTTGAGTAAATTTTTAATTGACACAATTAAAAATTTACTAAAAATTTATCTATTTATTTTTTTTCTTTAAGTTAAAAAAAGTTTTAAATTTTTTTACAAAAAAAAAAAACATTGTTTTTTCAAACTTTACCAAACATATTTATGTCTTAAAAACATAGGAAAATTTTTTAAAGACGATTACAAACTTTCATATACATACACAAAAAACTATAAACTAAACGAGAATTCAAAAAACTATGAGAGTTTAATAAAAAATTATAAAACTATTAAATCTTTATTAAATTATTTACTTAAATTGTTTTTAAAATTTTTAAGTAAATTTTTAATTGCGTCAATTAAAAAATTATTCAATTTTTGTTTTTAAATTTAAACAAGTGATTGCTCAAATTTGTTTCCTCCATATTTTTTTCTGTCTAAGACACGTTTCGTATAGAAAAAGTCTCAGATTCTGAGACATTTTTCGTATAGAAAAAGTCTTAGATTCTAAGACATTTTTTGTGTAGATAAAGTTTCAAATTCTCAAAAATTTTTCGTATTGAGGAAGTCTCAGATCTGAGGAGTTTCTATACGAATATTTTTTTCGTATACGAAAAATCTCAAATACTAAAACATTTTTCGTAAAATAATATTCTCAGATTCTAAAACATTTTTTCGTAAAGAAATTGTTACAGATTCTGAGACATTTTTCGTATTGAAAAAGTTTTAGATTCTGAGACATTTTTCGTATTGGAAAAGTCTCAGACTTTAAAATAGAAAAGGTCTCATTAAAACCAAATTGTTCTACACAAATATCATGGTTTTAATAAGTAAAGAAAAATTACCTCGAGCTAGAATACCCCTACTCAAAATATATATTTATTTTTTGTCTTAAAATAGTTTTAATTTGTAGCAAAAAAATGTTTTTTTTTTTTTGTTATGCTACTTTTTCTTTCCAGCGAGGCCCCAAATTTTTGTGTGCCGAGGGCCCCGCCATACCTTTAAGCAGCCTGAAGACATTTCCTCAAGGAATCATTATATAAATTTCCACATTTTTCAACTGGGTTAATATTCTTTGATTTTTTATCTAACTTTGTATTTTTTTTTTGGTCTCTCAAATATTTTTGTTAATGCTTAGAATTAAAAAAAAAAAAATTACAAAATATACTATAAAAGTCTGTCAATCTTCTAAATAGCTCATCTTTCCTAATCAATAAAAAAATTGCACTAGGAAGTGTGATTTTGTTAATTGTTTTCCCAGACATATGCAATATTCCCATTAAAATCTGTTATCTTTGAAAACAACATAACATCTTTAAAATCTTGACAAGATGTTCCAAATTCTAAAGCAAAAATTGTTGCTTTAATTTCAAAATACAAAAATCAAATATTAAAAGAAAAAAAAAAAAAAACACAGCTGCTAGCAACATATCGTATTTAAGGGTCAAAAAAAGGCGCGCACGCGCCCTTTGCCAACTCACTCTAATAAACTGCATTTCTTCTATTGTATTAAGCCAGGCATTGATCAAATCATTTTAATTTTTTTTACCTACAAAAAAAAAAAAGGAACAAGAACGTCCTATTTAGTGTACGTATCCTTCTGTCATATCCTAGACACAGCATGTCAAATTTGTTGCATACATTTTTTTTTTTTCAAATTGAAGAATACAAAAAAATACATACTCAAAACAAAATAGAAAATTTGAAAATGGAAAGGTCTTTGAACTTTTAGTTTTCTATTTTTATGAAACACAGGACATTTAGGGGTTTCCTAAAGGCTAACATACATCCATATATTTTCTAGGTTCTTTTGGTTTGGAATTAGAATTGGAAAATAAATAAACAAAAACTCAGGTAGTCATCAGTCAGTCACATTTCATATTGGCTAGACTCACTTCGTATTCACTCATGTGCAGAAGTGAAAAATGTTAAATACAATCAACCGCACAACTGCTACAATGCCCATATGTGCACATTCTTAATTGTTGTTTCTAATGAAAAAAAAAAAACAAAAAGAGAAAATAACCAAAAACCAATACAATAGCAACAATATAAAAAAAAATCAACTAAAAAAGAAAATACTGATTAGGAGGGCATTTAATTTTGAAATACACATATCCTAGGACAAACTTTTTTTAAGTTATTTTTCATTCCAGAACAAAATTTGGGAACCAGTTACCAGGGCTTTTAGACTTGGGCAGAAAGGGCAAGAAATCTCATTTGGGGATTGGGGATTTCAAAAATTATTTTGGGAATTTTTCGGGAATATTCAAAATTGTATCTTTTTAATATAACCTTCTATTTTTGATGTAATCAACGATTTTTAAACAAATTTTCAGTGAAAAGCATTAGTTACGAAGCGCGTTCAGTAAAATGTGATTTTATCAGCTGTAAAATATATCGAGGGTGAATTTTCCAAACTTACGGTGTTATAGCATGGCACATAGGAAGTTTTGAATATTCGGCCTCGATATTTTAACATTGATGAACACCGTTTATTTACGTGTTCGGGGATTTTTTGAGGATTTTTAAATTGAAAAATCTACGAAATAAAGTTTTTGATGAATAAAACAGTTTTTTATGTGAATAAATTTTTTTTTTTATTGTTTTGGGAGTGTTTTGTTATATTTTTCCGAAAAAAGTACCTGACAACGCTGCCAGTTACCACCAACATGTTTCTAATTCTTAGAAATACTACTGGTAATAGAGAAATAAGAAAAAATTTAAACCTAACGGATTTTTTTAAAGATTTGAAAAGTCCTACCAAGGGTTGGCAACAATGAGAAGACACATTTCTGTTAAAAGTTAAAAATAGATTAAGTTCGGCCAAAGGATAACATCTGAGTAATGTGAAATGATTAATTCTCAGTTTCTCTATTTTTCAAAGTTCGTTCAAAGTCGCAGACTTTAATCTGATACACTTTAAGAGTGACATTTGAAAAGTGCCGATGATGGAAGGTGCTTCTCCGCTTAGTCTGTGTTGCAATTTTTTTTTCAGATTTCTAACTGTACTACAAAAATCAAACTGTTCTTCAAAAAACATTAAAAATCGAATATGCTTTTGAAAATATCTAGTGGAAGTGGTAGTGATGGTTGTAGGTCTCGCCGAAAAGATCACAAAAATGCCCCTAAAACTTGTCAGACACCCTCAACGGCTTTTTAAGTAAAAGTGTGAAAAATATATGACGTGCTTTAACTTTTTATACCCTCCACTCTAGTGATAGAGTGTATAAATAATAGGGAATATATAATTATGGTTCGTTTTGGTCTAAAAACTCTATGTTTAAATTTTTAGCTAAATCGGACAAAATTAATCCGTGCCTTTGGAGGGTTATTGTTTTCCCCCAAAAAAAATCCATACTGGTCATATAATACCCTACACCAGTGCTTCCCGGAAAATGGGTCACAAGTCCAAATATGGATTCGGTTAGATCTATATCTTGTTAAATCTTAAATTAGTGTAAAAACACACACAAACGAAATTTAAGTGAAAAAGGCTTCCGTTTGTTGCCAATAGACCGATTTATCTGAATATCAGACGAAATTTTGATAGGGGGACTAAGTGCACAAATGGTCCAACTAAAATCAAATTTGACATGGTTACCAAAATATACGTTTAAAACCTACAAACAAAATTTTTTTACAACATTTCCAATTTTTATGAATTTTAAGAGATTTAGGTGAATATCGGGAAGGTGGTTTGTATGGGGACTACAAGTAGGACTGTTCCGAAAATTTAGAAGTATGATTTGAAAATACGAAATACGTTTACATGCAAAGTTTCGGAAGGAGAGCTATTATGTTACTGTTGTTAGAGGCATTTAATCCCAATTTAGAGTGGACGTTTGTATGGGGTACGCGAAACTGTCCGCGGGGGTACGCAAATTTTAGTAATTTGGACATTCGTTTAGATAAAACGTTCCGCATCTGGCTTCCAAAGTTTTCCATAATGTAAGGTTTTTACGAAAGTTGTGGTCAAAGTTCACACAAATGTACTTTTGTGCAATTTAGAGAGTATTTTTGCGATATTTTTGGATGATATTTTGAGATCTGACCACTTGTTTTCGATTAACCGTCGATGTTGATTCCGAATATGGTTCCCAAATTTTTCTGTGATGTCAGTTTTTTGAGCATATTTATGTCAAAGTTCTCAGAAAACGCGTTTTTGGGCAATTTTGAGACGGGTTGTAATAGAATGGAAATATTGGTACCATTTTGTTAAGCTCAAAATGCCCTTTCATTGTATATGAGCTATTCCATGTCAAACAGAACACTTTTCTGACCTCACTATTTTTATTTGTCCCCAATTTTTGTGCACGTAGTCTACATGAATATTTTACACATGTTTCAGGAAAAAAATTAAAAAAATTGTTTTGCAAAGTTTTTTGTATTTGAAAATCGATAAAAACCTGAAAAACGCTCAAACATACCAACATTTTAATCGTTGTTATTCAAAAACTAATAAACGGATTTTAAAAAATAATAGCTCATTTTAAAGGTCATTTATACTACTTTCGAAAAATATTTTTATTTTTAACTTTTATTTTTATTTTTAACTATTTAGACCTCCAGTTAAAATTTTGAAAAATACAGTTTGTTTCTAGACTGATTCTGAAGGTCCCATAAAAATTTCAAGGGTGAGAGTCGTTTTGATCTATTTTAAAAAAAAAATTTTGTAAACTTGTCACTAAATTTTTCATCAGCTTTTAATTTTATTTCCATACAAATTCAGCCTTACCATAGAAAAATAAAATATATTTAAAATCAGCTTTTAATTTTATTTCCATACAAATTGTTTTTGTTTTTAAAATCAACTTTCAAAAAATGTATTGAAAATTTTAAATTTAAAATAAAACTTTTGTTAAAATAGACTTTTTGTTTTCTTGTGGTAAGGGCCAAAGTTTCTAACAAAATTCAAATCATCAAATTCAATTTTTACCAAAAATCGTTCGGTTTGACATGGAATGACTCATATACGAGGGTGTTTCATTCGAAAAGTCACGGAATTATTGTTCTGTCCTCGTATTAAAAAAAACATAATTCCGCACCCTGTGATGGAGTTTTGAAACTTTTTTTAAGAGTTTAGAAAACGTCAGTTGTTTTTTTGGTGTAGAATTGAATGGTGAAATCAGATTTGCAATATTTTTAGCCATTTTTGGTCTGCAGAAAAATCTGCTCAAAATTCACGTTTTAAGATGCATTGAACCACCCCAAGGAGCGAACGTTTTTCCAAAAAAAATACCACCATTGTATTGATCTCCCCTAAATCCTTTTGATCTCCCCCTAAATCATTTCAAAATTAACTCTACACTCAAAAAAAAAAATTTTGTAAAATTACAAGAAAAGTTCGTAACTTTTTTTTTTCGGTACCTCCTATTTGACAAGAATTCCTTGTTATTTTACAAGCTTTTTACCAAGAATTTTGTATTTTTGTAAGCTTTTTACCAACAAAATTGTAAATTCACTATTTTTTTGACGCGATAAAACTTACAAGGTGGTTTCGTGACTTAACTAGATTTTTTGCTACCTCCTATTTTACGAGAATTCCAAGTAAAAATTACGAGCTTTTTTGTAGTCTTACAAGATTTTTACCAATAAAATTGTAAATTAATAGCTTTTTTTGACGAAATTAAACTTACAAGAAATTCTCGTAAATTTACTAAATTTTTTTTTGTAAAAAATCTTGGAAATTTGTAAAGTTACAACAAAAAACTGTAAAATTACAAAAAAAAATGTAAATTTCGATCGAAAATAATTTGTTAAAAAACAAGGAAACAGTCAAATATTTGTAAAATGGGATAACGAGACTTTTTCTAGTAATTTGAAAAGCCTTTTTTGTGTGTAAAACTGTTAAGAAATTGGGAAAATCAAAAAAACTTTGTTTAAAGTAAGTGTCTGATTTGGCATGCCCTATATACTTAATATTGATACTGGATAAATTCTAAGAGATTCTATGAATGTCCCTCCGTCTGTCTGTAGAAATCTTGAACGTCCGTCTGTCTATAGAAATCTTGTGAAATCGGAACAAGGGAAAAAAGTTCCCTCTTATACATATAGTATACCTGCATTTGGTCTAAGCGGATCAAAACATCAATTTCTTTTCATCTTGCTCGTTTTTTGGGGCGTGGTTATAAATTAGTAATTTTAATAATGATTAAATTATATTAATTAAGTTTTTGTCTAAATCTATCGCGAGGGAAAAGATGTCCCCCTTTACACCTCCAACTAAACAAAACGACCCTACAATTTTATTTGTTTTTAACTTTCTTACATTTTGGTGGGTATCCAAGATGCGCCACAGATACTACCTCTTTCTGAATCCGCCCTCGTCCTACCCATATACATATTTCGATGTTTTAAAAACGGAATGATAAAAATAAGTGATACCCTTCTATAGAAAAATATCTGTACACATTATTTGGCAAACGATCTAGTATAATTTTGATTGTTCTATTTGTACAATGTTAATCATACATGTATGTATTGAATTGCAAACGTAAAAATCATATGTGTAGAAGTATTACTGTTATATGATTGTGTTGATATATCCTCAGAGGCCTATTTTCGTTTTGTTTTTGCAAAAAAAAAAAATCCTTAAAAAAAGTATCAAATTACTAGCATTTGGATAAAGTGCTAAAAATGTTAAAAACCTACACAACGCACTCCACTTCAATACACATATCATTGATAGTATATAGAATGTATCAATACACTTACACATACATATGTGTAGTAAATATTATTATTATTATTATTTCTATATTTTCGATTTAGAATTGTATTCTTCTCTCGAAAAAACACTTATCAATAAACCAAAGAAGCACTTAAAGTGCCAAACTCAATTAAGACACCAAAAAAATTAATATTGAAAGAAGGCTTTTTTGGTGTATGTATGAAAAGAAAATTGAACAATTTATATATTCTCTACAACACCGTCCGACAAAAAGAAGAAAAATTCATTAAACATAAACTGGATAATATATGTTTCAAACTAGACACTAAATGTAGTAAAACTGCATTTACAGTTCTTCATTTCGTGATCCTGTTTCCTTTTAAAAGGACTTCAAAGTTTTAAAGGACTACATTTTGAAATTTTCTCATATTATTATTTTGACATATCAGGAAAAAGGAGGTAAGCATTGTGCTTTCAAAACTTGATCCCTTTATATCATTAAAAATTTTGAACAAAATATTTTGATAAAGTTTCAAAAGGACATTATTCGCATCCTTTTTTATGATGTGGCAAAATGAAAAAAAAAAACTATGGGAAAATTAGCGAAGATTCTCCTCTTTTATTTGCCATCAATAGTGATATAATAAGACAAGTACAATTATTAAAAAATATAGACCTATAAACTTTAAAAGTCCTTTTAAAAGGAAACAGGATCACGACATAAAAAACTGTAAATGCTGTTTTACTCCATTTGGTTTCTTCATTTAGTTGTATATCATCTTATTCAAGTTTAATGTTTAATACTGTCGAACGGTGTAACTTATAATATCATATTGTTTCATTTATATACAAAAACACCCAACTGAAAAGGATGCAATAAAGTGATGGTGATGACAGGAAGATTATATTACTTTGAAAACCAATATTTTAATAGTTTTTGCATTAACGAGTTGATTTGAATAAAACCAATCGTCATTTACAATTAAGTTCTATAGCATGCTTATGGTTTTAATATCCTTGGAGTTTGTTTGTTTGCAAACAACCCCAACTTAAATTAATTTTTGGAATATTAACCCTTTTGCTATTTTAAGCCAACAAATGATACATTATTTTTTCTTAAATAGCATAAATGCAATATTCTTTGATTTTTAGCATCCTTAAACATTTCCCTTCCTATTTTGTTCATGTTAATAAGCTTTGTTTAAATGTAACCGTTTCCTGTTGTCCTTGTTTCCACTTCCTATAAATGCTCATATAATTTTAAGTGTATTCTGTTTTTTTTTTGTTCTCTTTCTATATCCTTGTCGTTTCATCTCTTCCAATTCAAATCAATTGCTTTTGGCCATTTATAAATTGAAAGTCGATTGACCAATTGCTTTGCTGCTACTTTGATTGCTGTTGTTGATAAGATCCTATTAATTAGAATATTTTTTTTTATTTGATTTCAATTGATTCACTTTTTATTGACTGGTCTTTATTACAGACATTTTTGTGCATACATTAGACAATTATGCAGTCATTTGAGTTTTTTTTTTTTTATTTCATCATCCTTTTTTTTTAATTTTGGATTTTTAAGATGTGGAGAAAAAATCACATTTCTTTATTGCTTTTAATGACTTTTTTTTAAATTTCCTGTTTAAAAGTCTTTTGTATGCGATTAATGTGGAAACAAATTGTTATATTAAAAAGATTACACTGTGCTACAAAAAAACAAAATCTATTATACTTTTAAAGTGAGGTAGTTAAGGTTGTGGGTCTCGTCAAAAAGATTCACAAAACTTTTCTCACTAAATCACGTGTAACTTAGGAACTTTTCAACCGATTTTCAAATTTTTGACTGTTTTGTATAGAAGAAGAATACGGCTTTTCGTGTTTCTTGAACTTTACATATAAGAAAGATATGTATTGATACACTGTGCTACAAAAAAACAAAATCTATTATACTTTTAAAGTGAGGTAGTTAAGGTTGTAGGTCTCGTCAAAAAAATTCACAAAACTTTTCTCACTAAATCACGTGTAACTTAGAAACTTTTCAACCGATTTTCAAATTTTTGACTGTTTTGTATAGAAGAAGAATACGGCTTTTCGTGTTTCTTGATCTTTACATATAAGAAAGATATGTATTGATTTTTTCAACAATATCTAACTATTTTTGTTATTTTTTGGAAATGTTTTGAGTTTATCGATTTTTTTCTGCTTTAGTTCGTTCAATTTTCCGCTGTTTGTTTATTCTAAGTTACCCAGCAGAAATAAATCGAGATTTTGGCGACACAGCATCTGTTTATAGCATACCGTAGCGCACCCAAAGAGCGCTCTTAGGGATGCAGTAAAAGGAAGGGGAAAAATTTTTAATTTTTTTTAAGATTTTTTATATAAAACTTATAATGTGTAATTATTTTTTGATAAAATTTCACACTTGCTTTCCTTTTTAATATTTTTAACACTTTTTGAATAAAAAAACAAGAGTTTTAGACAAAGACACATGATTTGACTGCATCATTATTGCGCATTAATCAGCGCTGCAAAGAGCGCTTCAATCATAGCATCTTTGACCGCTGTTCCCAAAAAAAATCCCATAAAAAATGTGAAAATGAAAATTTCCGATATTTTTTTGATGTTCACTTCCGATTTTTTTTTTTTTTTTCATTTTGTTTCACATAAATAAAGTTTTGTAAAGTAAAACGAATGAATTTTTTTGTTATATTTTTTTAAATTTTAGTTATTTGATTGCAACTTTGAATTTACAGCATCTTTATTCTGCTTAAATCAGCTCTACAAAGATACATGAATTCACTGCATCTTTAATCTGCTTAAATCAGCGCTAAAAAGATACATGAATTTACAGCATCTTTATTCTGCTTAAATCAGCGCTCTAAAGACACGTGATTTCAGTGCATCTAAAGAGCGCTGTTTCTGTGTATCCAACTAGCGCTCTAAAGTGGTACATCGCCTTAGGGAATCATGCATGAATTCAGCGCAATTGGATGCGCTCCTTTACTCAAGTTCCCCTTCCAAAAGCTGCTGAACGTTCAGCAAAATTTCTGCTGGGTAGTGTTGAGTAATCAATTTTTCAAAATAGCGATTTTTTCAAAAAAATTAAGAAATTTAAATTTTACATTAATTTTAACCAGTAAAAAATATGGATATCTTAAAAAAGGTTGGAAACATTTTGTTGGTATTTAAATGTAGTTTTAGAAAAAAAATATGAACAAATTATTCGAAGTAATTATCACTTATTTTTTAACGTTTAAAAATTAAAATCGACTTTTTGACAAAGTCCGGAACCTACGATTTTTTTTTTAAACTCTAAAAATTTTACTCTAAATTTCGCAACTTTTAAGCCATAATTCGAGATCTGATAACAATTCGTTCTTTTTTCGAATTTTGAAAATTGTACCTTTTTTTGACATTTATTTAAATATAAATAATATGGTGCTCCAAAAAAATTAAGTTGTTTGATATTGACCGCAACTCCACTTACAAGGAGAGTCAACCTGGTATCACCCTCCGATCTTCATGAAATTTGGATATGTTGTTCAGAACGAAAATTAATTCGACACGTATTTTTTTTAGCGGCCCTATCTCATTTTTAGGGGGGTCGATTTGTATTGGGAATGCTGACCTTTTTCAGTTTTTTACGATTTACTCCAATTCACTCAAAAAAAGTAACTATTTTTCGATTTATTAACAAAAATGTCCTAAAAATCTGGCATTTTACTCAATATGACGAAAAGTTGTGCATGTTTGGACATGTTCTTTGCACACAAAGACCTTTCATTTGATGTGTAACATGACTAGTTTTCTTTGTAAAATATAGGAGATAAACGCAATAAAGTGAAAAATTACAGATTCTTCCTCCCTCATTTTCACGCCCTAAATATGTGTTTGGGCCGCTAAAAAAAATACGTGTGCCTTTATTTTTCCTGCTCTACAAAATAAAACCAATGCCATAAAGATCGGCGAGTGACACAAGGGAGACCTTCCTTGTAAGATATATTTATTTGGATGTAGAAATACGTCTTACAAAATTTCAGGATAATTGGAGAAGGGTAAGGTGTGAAACATCGGCTTTTAAATTTAAAATAATTACACTTGGGACAATATGTATTTTTATTAATTTTCTCAATTTTTTTTTTTTTTTGTATTTTAAGTTCAGTTTGAATTTAAGTGGTTAAAGAATTATGATTGTGAGTAAAATGCCTCTCTAATAAGGTACTAAAAACATAAATCAGTTAAAAATCAGCCATGATATTACAACTTCCCCAGGCAACTAACGTGTGGCAGACCACTTGATTAAGGAATATGATTCCAATTTTTTAAATTTATTAAAATTATCTACAAAATGTTGTAAATCGAAGGGGGTCAGCTCCGAAAGTGTGCGATTTTGCATGGAATGCTCCATATATATTCATGTTACTCGATTGATTTTAAGACGATCTAGCGATATCCGTCCGTCTGTCTGATAAAAACACGCTAACATTTAAAAGTCTTTACTGAGGCTGCTCATGTTTGTCATTTATGTTGGACATTTGCCTGGGCAGGTTCCTATTGCAATTCAGAGAAGGTTTAAAAGTAAAAAGCAAAAGCATGAATTTCGGCAAGGAAATTTCGCGAATTTACGAATCAAAAGCATGACAACTTTCTAAAGGCATCTCTGAGGCTGCTGACACAGATAAAAATGAGTTGTTAGATCAAGCACGAAATACACCAGGTTGAGCATTATTTTAATTAAAAGTCATCTAATGAGAAAAATTGTTGGATCAAGCACGAAAATTGAAGGTCAGTCATTGACTGTTCCTTGATTAAACCAATGCTTGATTTGAGTAATTTGTTAATTGTTGCTTTTCTGTTATTTTTGATTAAACTAATACTTGATTTGAGTGAGCGGTTAATCAATAATTTTGTGTTATTTTTGATTAATCCAATGCTTGATCTGAGTGAATGGTTAATCATTATTTTACAGTTGTAGTGTTTTTGTCAGTCTTTTCAAGTCTTTTGTTTAAATTGTTTTTTTTTTGTGCTTAATATTATTTTGTTTTTTTTTTCGTCTTGTGTGCATGCAAGTACTTTTCTATTTGACGACTAACGAAAACTAAAACAAAAAACGCACAGCGTTCATCGCATTGTTACTCAAAGCCTACTATGATGAGTTTTTTTGTTTTTATAATTTTTTTTGTGAATTTTTCAGATTTGAGCAAATGGTTAATTGATTCAAGTAAAATTTAATTGAATGTGAAATTTTAAGCTGAGCAAATATTTAATTGTTTTTTGCCATTGAATATTTTTTTCTGTGGAAGCTTAACACATATATTTGTCGTTTCCCAGGTCTATTTCGCATTGAGTTTCAAAAAAATCGGTCGAGTGGTTCAAAAGTAATAAGTAAAACCGTGAATTTCAGATTAGTTTCACCTTAAATTCACGTGTTAAAAACCCAAAATTTAAAATCATTTGCAAGCCACAAAAATATTTAACAAAGTATTTTTGTCACTCAAAAATTTTTTTTTACAAACAAAAAAAAAAAAATACAATCGAAAAAAATTTACACTAAAAAAAAAATTTGTAATCTTTTTTTTTACAAAAATTACTAAAAAAAAAGTTTCATCTGTTATATTACTTTTAACTTTGTAATCTCTATTTGACAGATATTTTACAGAGTTTTCTGCTTAAATACAAGAAAATACTCTGTATTTCTTTGTGGCCAGATCTTATAAAATTTTCACAAAATAACATTTAACTAAACTCTGTAAATTTACAGAGTTTTTTTTCTGTAAAATTCTGGTTGCGTCAAATGCATTTTACAAATATATGTTAATTTACAGAGTTTTCTTTGCTAAATGGTGGTTTATTTAACCAATATTTTAATAGAATCTCTGTAAATTAACAGTTTTTTTTTGTCAAAATTATTTTGGAGAGTTTTAAAGTAAAATTATAGAGCTTTCTCTGTCAAAAGTCTTTCATATTTAACCAATCTATGTATATATATAAAAATGTGGGTATGTATGTATGTTCCGTATGGACTCGAAAACGGCTGGACCGATCTTGATGAAATTTTCAGGGAATATTCAGAATAGTCTAGGGAGTAACACTGTGCGGTCAGATTTTTGATTTTTTGCATGTGGGCGGAGGGGCGTGGCAAAATCCAATTTTTACATTGCACCACTAATGACATCTATAAATAAAAAACATATGGACCGATTTTGATGAAATTTAAACCAAAGATAGTATTGACAGAGTACTAACTATATGCCAAATTAGAGCGTGATCGGACAAATTGGCGTAAAATGCTATGCTTTTTGCCTGTGGGCGGAGGGGTGGGCAAAATCGAATTTTTACATTGAAATTTAAACCAACGATAGTACTAACGAAGTACTCACTATCTGCCAAATTTGAGCGTGATCGGACAAACGGACGTAAAATGCCATGCCCCTTTGCATTGCATGCTCCGCAATAACACAAAAACTGTAGATTCGATTTTAATTAAATTTTCAGCACTGATAGTGTTAACCGAGTGCGGAACTATAGGCCATGTTATACTACGATTGGAAAAAGGGGAGTAAAATGCCACGCCCCTTTGTACTATACAGGACGTTGTCTGCCTGTTTCGCAATCACGCAAAAACAGCTGAACCGATTCTCTTGACATTTTCACTATATACAGTGCTAACCAAGTGCATATGTAGGCCATATAAGATCGTTATTGGAAAAGGGATCAAAATTGCAACGCCCTTTGTACTATACTGACCGCGATTGAACAAAGAGGCGTAAATTACAACGCCCCTTTGTTTTATACTGAACGTCATATCTGCCTGTTTTGAAATCACGCAAAAACGGATAAGCCGAATCTGTCACTACTGATAGAACTAACCGAGCGGGCATAGTAGGTCATATGTAGAGCGCGATTCGGCAAAAGGGTATAAAATGTCACTCATTTTATTTCATCAATAAAAAGTTATTTCCTCCTTTTTCCCGATCAGATAGTACTAATCGAGGATGCAGAATGGAACTTTAGACTATCACGATTCGATAAAAATGCGTTAAATGACACGCCCCTTTGTACTATACTTAACGTAATGTCTGTCTGTTTCGAAATCACGCAAAAACGGCTGAACCGATTTTGTTGAGATTACTCTATAGATAGTGAGTGCTAACCGAGGGTGGAACCAAAGGTTACTAGCTGGACCCAGACCCGTGCTTTAATTTTGTCCGAAACTATATTAAAATTGAATTGCAATATGAAACAGTTTTTTTCTTAGGGCCAGCAACGCGGACCGGGTATAACCCTCCACTCTAGTGATAGAGGTTATATATAAGTTTGTCATAACGTTTGTAATACCCCGAAATATTGGTCTAAGACCCCATAAAGTATATATATTCATGATCCTCGATTGATTTTAAGACGATTTAGCGATGTCCGTCCGTCCGTCTGTCTGTCTGTCTGTTGAAACACTCTAACTTTTGAAAGACTTTACGGAGTCTCCTGAAGTTTGGCGGTCCAGTGTTTTCAAAAGGCATATCTGAGTATGCTGAAGCTCGGCATATCTATTTGTCGTTCCCCTGGCCTGGTTTGTTTTGAATTTCAGCAAAATCGTTCCAGTGCACAGTGGGAAAAAACACCATCTGGCAGGAAAAAAATCTTATCTTCTAAACTATTGGTCTGATCCGATAACAATACTTGGAGATTTTATAGCTAAGGATATGAGCTTTTTGTATAATGAATAATAAGAAACTGTTTTTCAATACAGGGTGCCCCAAAAGGTGTTATATACGACTACCTCAGGAGTATTTTTTTTTGTACCTGTTAGCTGTGGAAAATTATGTTTAAAATAAGAATTTTATACTTTTTGAGAAGTAAATGGGGTTATCAAATATTGTAAGTGAAATCTGATAACATTTGGACATATACCCTACATCCAGCATATAACTAAAATAGGAGTCTTAGCACCTGATTGCATAAGCATATACGAATTTTTAGTTAACCTTTTGTCAATGTAAAGTGCCATTGCCTCTTCTGGTGTATATTATGTCGGTGCTTCAGAGGGGTAAAATACAGCTTTTTTCATCTTTGTAGCCCTTTTTGGTGTTATTTTAATTTCATCTAATAATTAGGCTGCATCTCTCTTTCCAGATTTGTACAGACTTACTTTCGTAGCGACCAATAATTATTCCTTGATATTATTTTGTTCAAGATCCGAAACACGACACCTCTTGGATTTTTTTGTCGTTTCCAAAAAAGTCATCAAAGGACGCCCTCGAGGTTGTGACGGTCCTGGTTCTTCGTCTTCTACTAGAAAATCTATATTTTCATTCAACCATATATTGTAATCATTTTCAAAACTATATAAATTGCGAGAAACACTGGCCCATCTACATTTAAATTTACTACATAAATCTCGCACACTAACAGTTAGTTTTTTATAGCTATCATTCTCGTTGCAGATGTTATTTCCAAGTTTGGACAAGATATAATTGATAACTGTTGAGTTCCGATCAGAAGCACTATCGCATTTCGCCAAACTTCAAATATCTCTCTCTGTTGAAATGACATGTCAAACAAATTTAAAAAAACTAAAGCGTTTATTAACCAATTCAAATGATAGTATTAAATTTATTATTATTTATAACAATATTTTTATTTAGAATTTTTTCACCAACTGAATGCGAATTAAATCGGTTATTTAAAAATCATAAAATCAAAAATAATCTTAATTCAGCACGAACTTTTTTCAAGATTTCGACGCTCTACTATGTTAAAAACAAATTACTAACAATCCTTCGCGATTCTCAACATATACGTGAGTCGCGTTCATCGCTGCCTAGGTTTAGAATTATAATTATTGAAAGACCAAAATTACAAAAATAATTTTAAAAAATCGCTACGCAGGCCTACGCAGCTAATTTTTTGAATAGAATTACTTCATTATATGTACACTCAAAATAAATTCTCTGTCCAATCAGCAGAAAAATCTGCTGAAAATACACCCATTTTGAGCCATATGAGAAATCTGCTGATTTTAGCAGACACGGTTTGCTAAATATCTGTCATAAGAGGTGAATAAATATAACAATAAAAAAAAAAAAAAAAAACATACGGCGCCAGCCAGCATCGAACTCGCCACCTTCCGATTTGAAAGTACACTTCTTAACCACTACGCTACGGAAGCTTATACTTTTATCTGGCGTTTTAGTTATTAAACATGTGTGACATTTTACTATGTTTATACTGATTTTGTTAGCTGAATTTCATTATTTTGTTAAGAAATTTATTTATATAAAAAAAAAAACAGAACAGATTGTCAGCAGATTGCTCTGCTGAAATCAGCAGATTGATCTGCTGAAATCAGCAGAAATATCTGCTGATTTTAGCAGAAAAATCTGCTGATTTTAGCAGAAAAAATCTGCTGATTTCAGCAGAATAATCTGCTGATTTCAGCAGAACAATCTGCTGATTTCAGCAGAACAATCTGCTGATTTCAGCAGAGCAATCTGCTGACAATCTGTTCTGCCTTTTTTTTTATATAAAAAAATTTCTTGAAAAAATAATGAAATTCAGCAAACAAAATCAGTATAAACATAGTAAAATGTCTGTTATTTTCTTAAACTAAATGACAGAGATTTTACTAAAAATATCCTTCTCAGCAGAACAATCTGCTAAAAGATTGCTAATTCAAATTGAAAGTCGTTTTACAGATTTTTTGACAGAGTTTTTCTTTTGAGTGTAGAATAATCTTTAATTAAAGATATAAGAATTTAAACAAGTTAAAAAAAAATTGTTTATGTAATTCGTTACGAGGGAGCCTTCGCAAAACAGATAACGTATGGAAATTTATACATAATATACCTAATAGCACCCTTTAAAAGAAATCAAACACTTGGTATGTAACGGCTTACCCTTTCCGATACACGGCAATGACAAGTTTACTATTATAAACAATTAACTGTGATATCCCAATAAATTGTCAACATTTGATAGTGTGTATTTCCCTAATGGGTTAACTAAATTTAAAGTTCTTTACGGTTTTAAGTGCAGTCACTATCCCGCTTTAAAATCGCATTAAAACTTTGTTAAAATCTGTTAGTTATATTTTGAATTATTTCCCGCTAGATTGGCAATTTTTCCCACTGTGCAGTGGTTCAAAAGTTATTAGCAAAACAGGGAATTTAGATTAGTTTCATCTTAAATTCATGAGTTGAAAACCCGTTAAACATGTTTTAAAAACATTGGTAAGCCACAAAAATACTTAACAACGTATTTTTGTCACTCAAAAATATTTTTACACTAAAAAAATTCACTCGGAAAAAATTTTGACTCAAAAAAAATTTTACACTCAAAAAAAAAATAAATTAAATTATTTTTTTTTTGTTTAAAAATTACTTAAAAAAGGTTTTATACACAAAATTAAAACTGATCAAAAATAAATTTTTTTCACGTTAGAAAATTTACTATTACTTAAAAGGGAATTGTTGAGGGCATTCATAGATTCGGCCAAATCGAATTTAGCTTTTCAACTTGTTATTTTTTAAAATATATTTTATTAAATCAGCTCCTGCCGGTCCAATGGTGTGTCATAGAGGAGTCTTTAGTGAGACTAACCGCCATTAATTTTTACCCTTCAACAGTTATTCAAAACATATTTCACATTTAGAAACGATGAAAATAAAAAAATTCAAATTTAAAATTACAAGAAATTATTATTGCATTTTCCCGAGGAGTAATTTTTTCAATATTTGCTTAAAATGTAAATTTTATGACGTTTGACCTTCATTTTTTCAAAAACGTCTCTGGCGAAGATTTTGATTTTCGTCGAAATACAATAGTGAGGAACCCTAGATTCATAATCAAGAAAGATATTTACAGTTTTCGCAACTTGAGGTTAATGTTGGTCCAGACGAAGCGTGTTAAACTTGTTTTAATGGGATCTAAATTTGTATTACCATTTCTGACTAAGTTTTAAGATTTTCTAAACAACTCTAAATATGAAAATTTAATCCTTCTGCTTTGTTGAAGGTCACAAACATTAGAATATTAAGAAGACATGAACTACAAAAAAATAAAAAAATATTTTGCTAACGCTTAATAAAATTTTGCAACAATAATAATCAACACAAAAGAATGTTAAACCAGATGCTGACATGTGGCACACGAATTTATATTTTTATTTTGCTGTATTATTTTTTGTTCATTTCTTTAAAAAGAAATAAAATTCATTGAATGGAAACAAAACAACAATAACAACAAACAAATAATCATACTGGAAATTGTAACCCTGCTCAATAAGAATTTAATCAATTTCGATTTCATTTCGAAATATTTTTTTGTTTTGTCTGCAACCAACAAAAATATTTAAAAAGAAAAAAAGGCCCAGTTAAAAGTAAATTATAAGCAAAAAATCAGGCATCATCTGGTGTTTTTCTTCTTTTTTTTAACAACAGAGGTAAAATGTTTCTGTTTTTGTGTTTCCAGGCCATTGTTATAGGAAAATATAATTTTTTTTGTTAAGAAATATATAAAATGCAAAATAAAAGATTTTTGTTTTTTTTTTTGCTAAAAAAGATTTTTGAAGTAGAAATTGTAGCAACAGGCCAATTGTTGAGGTTACTGTAACACATGCTACATAAATTCTTCACGAACGGCTGAATATGATTTTTCTTCAAAAATTTCTAATGGGTGTCGCAGTATTTTTTGTCGCATTTTGCTTTTTGCTTAAACCCAAAAACCACCAGCTGAAAGATGAAATATTTCTTCTATGTGCTAGAAAATCCTATGCACCAGGTGTATTCAAAATTGCTAAAAAAAATAATTCCAAAGATTTGTTTTTGTTTCGTCTTAAATATTGACATGTTGTTGTGGTTTTTAAAACAAATTTCAATAAGAAGTTTTTTGATTTGCATGTTTTGTCATAGTATTTTAATCAATAGAAGATGAAAAAAGGTCTTTTTAAGATTTAAAAATTTTTAAAATCTGCTTTTAGACCATAGGCGTAGATAGCCATGTCTGGGGGGGGGCTAAGCCCCCCAGACATGGCAGAATAATTTTAGCCCCCCCCCCAGAATTTTAATGATTCACAATTTTTTTTTTAATAATTGAATGATTTCATTCATTTTTGCAACAATAAATAATAATAATATGTAATGAGTATTTAGGACTCGCTATGATTATTCAATGAGTCTTAAGGACTCGTAATGATAATTATATAAGATCTAATAGTTTTTCCCATTGAAAAATAGTCTGAATTATTGAAAGAAGTTTTTATATGAATCTGATGTTTTTGTCAGTAATAAAAACTTTACCGAATCTTAGGGTTTTACCTTCAGGAAAACATTTTAACTTCTTTGATTTAAAAAAAGTTTCTAAATTCTAAGGGGGTTTTTATAGACAAAAGTTATTGAAAGAAAGAATCTGAGAATTTTGAATAATAATCATCAACTTTTGCAATCATCAGAACTTTTTCTTGAAAAAAATCATAGTAATCTAATGATTTTACTATAGGAAAAACATTAAAAATCTTTCATTCTCAAAACATATCTAGGAGTTCTAAATTTCCGAAAAATCTACAGAATCAAAATTGAAAAAAAAAATATGAATTTTTAACACCTTTCGGGGGCATTCGTTTCTAGGACACCTAGATGCATATTAAAGGGAACGCTTCAGGAATAGGTCTGTGTTTTTCTATTAAAAAAAAAAATACCAAAAAATTAAAAAAAATCTTTGGGGGGGGGGGGGGGCTTTAGCCCCCCCCCAGAAATGTTGGCTTCCTACGCCAATGTTTTAGACATAAATAGTCCATAATTCTTTTTGACTTCCTTCCGTTTGTTTTTTATAGATTTTCTTTTTGGGTGGAGTTTAACGGCAATGCAGCCTGCTTTTTTCTTAACAGATGTTTAATTAAAGTTAATATTTATTTTTATACATTTTTTTTAAAACAACATTCAGCAGCCACGTTAACCTTCTTCTTAAGGGTTTAATTTGTATTCCAAAAAAATACTCATGATTTTTATCAGAAAATATTTAAATGACATTTTTGTTATTTTTATAAAATCCCAATAATGACACCATTTAAACACTTTAAAATTCTACCCCATAACTACAGACAATTGGCAGAATTTTTTTTTTTTTTTTTGTTTTTTTGTAACATTATCAGTTATAAAAATTTATAATAAACAGTGGAACAAAGGCACACTTTGAGATTTTAAGAGGAGGTTTAAATAACGATCCGAAATCACTTATCCCGTGACTGGTGAACACAAGACACATCACGTGACAGATGATAATTGGACTTATCACTAAACTAGGCTTGTGCTTAATAGTTCAATTGAGGAAGCGCTTATTTTCGTTCATTTCAGATAAACCTCAGATCGTTCTTCTAGTTCAATAAGTCATTTTTTGTTTTCGTTCGACACTTCGTGATGGAATCATTTTAATCAGGTCTGTTGTTCGTTCATCTAGTTAAAATCGGTAAATTTTTGTGTTCGTAAACGAATCATTTGGATCATGTCAGTTGAAAAGTTAAATTCGACTTGGCCGAATTTATGAATTCCCTCCACAGTGCTCTTTTTAAAAAAAAAAAAAAAAAAGAAGCAACACTCAGGCAATTCTGCCTATCAATTACTAATGTAACCGTGAGCTTCTTTCGGAAAGGGAATAGAAGAGAGATGAAAGATTTGAAAGATAGAACGGCTTTAGTATGGCAAAACTGTAATTGCGCGTGTTGATAATTTTAAGTACAGTTGTTGCATCGCCATCAGTTATTGACCTGGCGAATTATTTTTGAAGCTGTGTTTATACCCATTATTTTATTATTTTACTTCGTTAGCATTTTAGTGCTATTTATCAACGAAAGAGGGTGCTGCGATAGATATTACTCATAAATAGAAACTAATAAATATCTGAAAAATTTTGTGCTGCCTGAGCTGAGAATCGAACCCACTAATCACTATGCCACAACACCCTCAATTTTTGAAAAAAAAAAAAAAAATACAAAAAATTTTTTTTGAGTGTAAAACTTTTTTCGCGTGTAATTTTTTTTTAGTGTAAAAAAATTTTTTGAGTGACAAAAATACTTTGTAAAGTAATTTTGTGCTTGCCAATGTTTTTAAAGCTTGTTTTTTAAAGCTCGGTCTTTTAACATGTGAATTTAAGGTGAAACCAATCTGAAATTCACGGTTTTGCTAATAACTTTTGAACCACTGGACGGCATTGTCTGAAATTCGATATGAACCAGAGCAGGGGAACGGGAAACATATACGCCAAGCTTCAGCAGCCTCAGAATTATCGTTTGAAAGTTAGCGTGTTTCACTCTTTTGCTTATAACTGAACCGATTTCGCTGCATTACAATACCAACCTGGCCAAGTAAATGGCTAATATATATATGCCAATCTTCAGGAGCCTCCGTAAAGTCTCTGAAAGTTAGCGTGTTTTCAACAGACAGACTGAAGGACGGACAGAGGGACGGACATCGCTAGATCGTCTTAAAACCGATTGAGGATCATGAATTTATGGGGTCCTTGACCAATATTTTGAGGTGTTACAAACGCAATGACAAACTTAAATAAACCCTCTATCAGTAGAGTGGAGGGTATAAAGAAAGAAAGAAATTTTCTAAAAAAATTCCCGAAGGAAAAATCTTGAATTCCGAAAATTTTTGATAGAAAAAAATCTGAAAATTTTTATGGAAAATTAGACAATTTATCTGAAAATTTTCTGTGAAAAAATATCTGTCAATCTTATTATGAATTTTGACATAAAAAAAAATACTTAGAATATCTTACAGGCTCTTAATTTGGTTTCCATAAAAAATATTTGTCTTTCACTTAGGAATAAGAAAAATATCTTAAAAATCTTAAGTATGTAAAACTATTTTGCAATTTTTTTCAGAATGTCTTAGAATCAGGCCCTGTAGATTACTTGGTAGCGTGATAGCCTACGAAACAGGGGTCGTGGGTTCGATTCCCACCAAAACCCTTGGTTGAATTCGCTACAACGAGACGACAGGCATTGTTACCAGTTCTCGGTCCTCAAATATTTTTGTTTTGGATTTTTGTAGAAGAATTCCCAAATTCTAAAAATTTCAGAATCTAAGAGTTTTTCTAAAGGAAAAAATTCTCAGAATCCGAGACCTTTTCTATGGTATATAGGTCTCAAAACTTATTTTTAGGTAAAATGTCGCAGAATCTGAGACTTTCTGTAGGAAAACGGTCTCAGAATCTGAGTATTTTTTAAAAAGAAAAAGGTCTTAAGGTCTGAGACTTTTTGTTGGTGAAAAATAGTCTCAGAAGTTGAAACTTACACAATTGGAAGAAGATCACAGGATCTGAGACTTTTTCTATGGGAAAATTTTTACAGGAAAAACGTCTCAGAACCTGGGACTTTTTCGTTAGGAAATGGTGTCAGAATCTCAGAGTTTTTCTAGGAAAAGGGTCATAGAATCTGAGACTTTTTCTATAGGAATTGATTTCAGAATCTGATACTTTTTCTGAAGGAAAATCTATTCTAAACTGAGACTTCTTATAAAGGAACAATTTCTCAGAATCTGATACTTTTTGTATAGGAAAAGGTCTCAGAATCTTTCACTTCTTCTCTGGGAAAAAAGTGCCTTTTTCTTTGGGAATAAGGTGTCAGAATCTGAGACTTTTGCTATAGGAAAAAAGTCTCAGAATCGTAGACTTTTTCTACAAAAAAGGTCTAAGAATCTATAGTATAAAGGTCTGAGGATCTGAGACTTTTTCTATAAAAAAAATCTAAGAATCTTTGACATTTTCTATAGAAAAAAGGTCTCAGAATCTAAAATTTTTTTAGTACGAAATAAATCTGAGACCTTTTCTATGGGAATAACATCTCAAAAATGCAATAAAATATGAGGTTTTTTCTATAGTAAAAGGTGTGAGAATCTAATACTTTTTCTGTGGAAAGAAGTTCTTAGAATCTGAAAATTTTTTTAAACGAAAAATGTCTCAGATTCTGACATTTTCCCTATAAAGTATCATTTCATCACAAAAAAATGCCTACAACATCTAATATTTTCTATATAGAAAGAATATCTTCTATTGAAAAATTCTCAGATTTAAACTCTTCTATACGTCAAATATGTTAAAATATAAGCTAAGTATGTATTCGAAAATATACAATTTTCTTTTAAAACAACTTAAACAAAATTTATCTAAACTAAATATGATCATGAAAAAACAAACCTCCTTTGGCAAATACTAATAAATTTAACGAATTTATAGCTTTCTCATCACTTTTTTTGCAAAAAAAACGTATCCCTGTTTTTGCTCATCGACAAAGTTGAATTTTTGATTTTTTTTTTTTTATTCAAAGAAAAAAAATTCCGTCCACCCAAACCAAAAAGCTGTACCCACCACTGTGCCCTACCCACGGAAATTCTCCGGTTCCCAAAATATTTTTATTATATTTGTTAGCATTTTTGAGGGTAACTCTGTCTTTTCTTCCCTTCCTTTTTCTTAATTTTATTTTAAACTTCAGTTTGGATCTGCACCAATTCGTCAATACACACAGAAAACAAATTTGCTGATTTCCAACTTAAACTGAGTTGATCCAATAGAAATTTGGGTGATTCACCTCGATATTTTTTTAATATAATTGATAATTTTTGAAGAGTCATTGTTAAAATTGTTTAAAATTGATTTTTAAAATGTTTATACTCAAAATGATTATGTGCAACATGGCGGTACCATTAAATGAAAAGGAGTTCTTGAATATTTAATTTAAAAAAGGAAAAATTTAGAATTGAGATCGGAATATATTAGATTTTAAAAAATTCAACCTCATAAATAAATTTTTTTTAAAAAATTTGAGGATTTTAAAAATGTGTATGAAAATTTTTGATTTGAACTGAATTTTGAGTTGATGCAACTTGAGTTGATGCAACTGAAAAATTCAGTTGAAGTTTATTTTTCTGTATATAAAGCAGTGTCCGTCCGTCCGTCTGTCTGTGTCTTGTACAACTGGCATCTCATCTTTTGTTGGGCTGTATTATTAAAAATCTTCCTTAGATTTTTGCTCCACAGTAAATTTATATAATACAAAAACAAAAAACCTTACTGCCAACGAATGACATTGGTGGTATAAGTACAACATTACACCAAGTATCATCATCAAGTCCCTTAGGCAGAATATGCGTAATTTCACTCGATTGGCATCGATGATAAAAGTCATGATAGCCATATTATCAATGTTATGCCAATGGAAACCAACAATAACAAAAAAGAAAAAAAAAAACTGAATATAAACCAAAAATAGGAAAAAATTATCAAAAAAAAAAAAAAAATTACATTATTTCAGTCAGGAAAATCATGAATATATTTTTTTGTTGCTCTGTTACAAAATAAAAACTTTATCATCATCATAATCGACAAAATTAACGAACATTACTCTATGTATACTACCACCACCAAAGGGGATAAAGATGATATGAATTTACCACCCCTTGCAACAGTCCTTGTAACAGTAAGAGCAGTGAATGTTGAATGCTGCATAAACAATGAATGCAACAAGCATTTATATTATTTACACATACACACTCGCAGATATTAAATGCAATGAGGATGTTTAATATAAATTTTAGCAACAAGGCTTAAAGGCGAAAAAAAAATGAGAAAATAAAAACTCATAATAAACGCACGTACCATTTACTTACTCTACTATGTAGTGCACTACACTATTGCTGATGATGAGGATGCTGCTGCTGCTGTTGCTATTTCTGCTGCTCTGAAATACATCTTGTTCATAGTTCATAATAGCAAATGTGCCTCGTAGGAATAAAAAGTAAATGATATAGCAATCCAACAACAATCAGCTATATGTATGTAGTTATTAATCAGGGCTGCCAGACAAAGGAAAATTACCCCGATTGTAAGGGATTTAATAAGGGTCAAAAAGACAAAAAATTTTTTTTTTTTGTATTAATCAGAGCTTCGAAGGATATCAAACCTTAATTCGATTTGGAACATCCCTGATTTCACTTTGGACCAGGGATGTTAAAGTTGGTACAATTGTACTTTTTTTGGTATATTTTGACCTTCAAAAGTACCGTGGTACTACCGCAACTCATTTGTTACAATTTTAAAATTTCTAATTTCCTTACAACTCATCATAATATCGGTAAAATACCTCAACATTTTTCTTTACTTTTAAAAAATGCTCACAAGGGTACTAATGCTAGACCAATTTACACCATAAATGAGTTTTTTTTAGTTTTTACCCCTTGTTTTAAAACATTTTAAAGTAGTTTTCAAATGAAATTTTTCCAAAAATTTTTTTAGAAAAAAATTAACAGCTATCAGAATTAGACACTTGAGAAAAAACTCTTTCTCATTTTTATTAAACAAAAAGTCTCAGACAATTAATGAAGATATTACTAATTGCAGATTTTAAAGCCTTTCATCTTTAGAAGAACTCTGAGATCTTGATAGATTTTTCGTTTTTAAACACTCAGATACATTTTTCCTGTCGAAAAATTCTAGAATTCTGAGAATTTTTCCTATAAAGTATCGGACAATGAGACATTTTTCTGCAGAATAGATTCAAGAAATTGTGCAAAAATTTAATTCTTTACATTTGTGGGGGGGGGGGGGGGGAGGTGGTTGAATGGTACCTTGAGGGTCCAAAAAGTAAATTTTTTTTTTTAAATTTGGTACAAAATTTAAAACCCCATTTAACATCCCTGCTTTGGACTCATTCGAATTAAAAATATCGAATACATTCGATTTACTTTTCATTCGATTTTAAAAAATCGAATGCATTCGATTTTTTTGGCATACGACTTTTAAAAATCGAATGCATTCTATTGCGAATGCAATCGATTTACTTTTTATTCAATTTGAAAAATCGAATGGCTTCTTCATTCATTGCATAAAAAACTTAAAATGGCGAAATCTCTGAAACTAAGGAAGATAGAGCAATGTTTTGATCTTTGGTTCCCCATATCATCGCTGACGTTCTTCACAAGTGCCGACCCCAATGCGCCCTAATTTTGAATCTAAAATAATTGACATTCCCGAAAATTTTTAATTTGGTCATTTTTTTTTTCATGTGTAACGTATCGAAATATTGTCTAAGGACCCCATAAAAAATAAGTATTATTGATCAGTGATCGGATCGAAGACATTATACCGATGTCCGTCTGTACATCCCTCCTTCTGTCCGTCTATACAGTCCAATGTAAAAGAGATAGACTTTAAAAATTCTTCACGAATATGTCTTTTGGTCGTAGGCTTGTTAAGTTCGTAAATGCAACTGGGGGAAAAAATTTCCCCATTGAAGAACTAAACCAACCTCCAGGTTAGGTTGTAAGTGGCTGCTGACGATTTACATTAGCACACATCTACTCTGAGATCCGTTGTAATACCACGGGACGTTTATGAGGGTTTGAACATCATCCTAAGATATTGAACCTTCACAAATTAGAAAGATCGTGCAGCTCTCTATAGTTTCTAAGTCCTCCTCATCCATGCAACTCCTGCAAAAGTCATTGTCGGCATGCTTTTCTATAAGGCAGTGTCCAATAGTAACAGCAACCACTGTAGAAATCTCTCCTCTTGGAAGCGTTATCAGCACACTTGTGCGCTTCTCATTACGAGAAGGCCAAATCTGTCGAGTAGTCTCACAAGTCCATCCATGTGGCCATCTCTGATTAGTCTCCGTCTTGGAAAAAACTCGTAGATTTAGCTTGCAGGTTTCTAGTGACACACCGACACATTTGAATTTCGTTGGAACTGTAAAATAGTTCCCCGTTTTGCAAGCTTTTCAATTCTCTGGAATGTCTCTGTGCCTGGTACCCTTATGAGTCGCATGTCAAACTGCTTGGCCATCACGTTTAAATACATGCGGCAGTTAAGGTAGAGCTGCAAAACTATCGATGGCACTATCGATAGTATCGATAGTTTTATTTTTAAAGGACTATCGATAGTTTTTACCCGATAGCGATACTATCGCCGAAAAAATATTAGCTTCAAAAAGATTGTCACTTGCTGAAAACTTAATCAAAAAGTAAACCGTTTTAAAAATCTTTATATCATTTTGGAATAATTCGACTTTTTGAAGTATGAATGCAATGATAGTAACCTCATGTTAATGTTATTGCGAAATTTAAGGTCCGAACAGAACAAGAACGCCACGGTGGAAGATCGCCGTAGTGAGTTAAAATAGACTGGAATGGCAGTGAACGCCAAAAACTTTCATTTGTGTGTTAAGAAGTACCAAGTTGTAATGAAAAAATCGCAATTTTACGCAAAATCTTACAATTCCTTAAAATATCCGATACTATCGATAGGATCGATAGTTTTAAAACAAACTATCGAAAAATATCGAATGGGACGACTATCGATAGTTTTGCAGCTCTAAGTTAAGGGCAGAAACATTTACTCTATGGATTTGACAGTCAGAATAGGTGTTGACTGCGGTTGTAGACAAAACATTGCTACTCAACAAGTCAGCATCTTTCATTGTTGGCAGTATCTCTGTCTGATAAACACTGCAATGATCTGGCAATCTTCGAGCCAGGCTCCACCGAAACTCTTCCGCTCAAACCAAGCTCTTGTTCGATCCATCTGTGTAAAAATATACAGTGGCTCTACTACCCGGAATGTGGTAGTAGATCGATATAGTAAATCGACGCCATTATTTGTACCTTCGTAATAAAGACACAGTTTCCTTTTGTCTCTAAAGCAGGCCATCAGACAATGATTCTATTGTTGCAAAGAACGCCAAAAGAGCACATTCCTGTGGTGTGCCCCGTTGCTTCATCTTTCACACATGCTTCATCTTTCACACATGCTTCATGTTTTCATAGAAGATTTTCCAACACACACATTTGACAACTCTGATCATAATTTTATAACTCTAAAGGTGCAGCCTATGTGCAGACCAGTTCTCGTCGTCTCTTTAAGATTTTGCGTAATTAAAGAGCTTTTTGCCGGAATCTCTGCTCTTCCTTAACTTATTTGACTGTGGCTTCTTTTTGCCCTAGGCTTTGCAAAAGTGCAAGCGCCATCCAGCAACCTATTAACATGTTATATGCTCAACCAGACAGTCAATTTCCTCCAAACTATGCATTCTAGATAAGAGTATTTCAAACAAAAGCTCAGAAAAAGTCCCCCTATATTTCACCCAGTTTATTCTTTTCAGATTTCTAAAGACTGCCTCAACCGGGATACGCTTCCTGGGTAAAAAATAAAGTAATGATCTTCCTAACTTCTTAACCATTGGACCGATTTTGCTGAAATTTAATACCAACTTGATCTGGAGAACGACAAATATGTATGCCAAGCTTCAGCAGCCTCAGAATTGTTTTCCGAAAGTTTAAGAGTTATGTACAGACAGACCGAAGGTTGTGACTAGTTGAGTAAGAAGCCCTTTAGTAGAAGTAATAAAAACAAACAAAGTAATACATTTAACAACCGTTTTTAAAAGAAGAAGAAAAACTTTTTTCTTTATAACGAAAACATATTATTTTCTATGATATGGGGAGTTTGTGGGATTTTTTTTTGTATTTTTTATGGGTTTAAGGCAAAAAGTACTTGGCAACGCTGATATAAGTACATACATGTGTCGTATACTATACATTGACTACGTATATAGTTGCAACAAGAATATTATTTGTTGGATAAGAGAAGAAGTAAATTCAAATTAATGAAAATTGTTTCAGTAGTTTCTTAGATAAAAAGACACCACATTGGTAAACTCAACTTGTTTATTATTTATACCATTTGCCAACCTATTGAGACTTTTCTTCTGAACAACAAATGCAGTTTTATGAAAATTAATTAAAATACCCTATAAGTTAAAGTCATAAAAGCTTATATTTGACTTATGACCAAAAGACATATTCGTGCCAAACTTCAGGATCTCCATAGTGGATGCGCATCGATAGAATGTCTTTTGGATGCACATCGATAGAATGTTTTTTATTCGATCAAGATATTTGTAATTTCGTGTGAAACGGACTCTTTAGTGGAGACTTATACTGTGTTGAGGGGTAAAACAATTTGTGGAAAATTGGACTCATTAATGCCCGAATCTTTTTAAAATTAAAGGAATGTTTTACGAGTTTAAAGTAAATTGTTTGACACCGATATCATTCTATGCTGTATCAGAAAAAAATTCCAGCCCTTAACCAATATTTATTTTAAAGCAGACAACATTTATTACAATGAGTTAAAAATTTTGCGATTTTAATGTGATACATATGTATGTATGTGTTTCACGAACGCATACTTACATGTTATAAATTATGTTTATGTTTAATAAGGAGTTTTTATATTTTGTTGTTTTTTTTTTTTTTTTTGTCTTTTTGGAATTGAACCTCAATTAAGCAACAGTTTTTAATTGCGTCATCTGTTCGCATCCTGCAGCATACATTTCATTTTTAAACACTGTAAAACATTCTAGAAAATATACAGTTGCAACAGCTTGTAAGACTTTAAAATACAGATTTTGTTATAATATTAAAAAGTACTGGCAGCTAAATGGATGCTACTTACTGAAATTGCCAAATATACATAAAATTTTTACTTAAAATAAATTAAATTTTATAATTACAATAGAAAATTAAAATTTTCAAAAATAAAAAACATTCAGCTTTACCACAAGAAAATAAAATAAATTTAAAATGAGCTTTTAATTTTATTTCCATACAAATTGTTTTTAAAATCGACTTTCAAAAAATGTATTGAAAATTTGAAATTTAAATTAAAACTTTTGTTAAAATAGACTTTTTGTTTTCTTGTGGTAAGGGCCATTTAATACATGTGCTTTGGCTGCGTTAATAATTTTTCTATACGCAAAATATCTCATAATCTGAAAATTTTTCTATATGAAAAATGTCTGAGAATTTTTCTTTGTGACAAATGTCTCAGAACCTAAGAATTTTTATACCCTACACCACTCTGTGGTACAGGGTATAATGAGTTGGTGCTGATGTTTGTAACTACCCGAAATATTGGTCCTAGACCTACCCTCAAGTATATCGATCGACTCAGAATCACTTTTTGAGTCGATTTAGCGATGTCCGTCCGTCTGTCCGATACAGGTCGCAATTTACAATCAATTGACTTGAAATTTAAAACGTAAGCATCTTTTGGCCCAAGGACGAAGCCTATTAAAATTGGAGAAAATCGGTTCATGTTAAGACTTAGCCCCAATACAAACGCATCCTTTGGATTCGGCTTAAATGACTTTAATAACCATATTATAATAGATATCGCTTTGAAATTAAGCAGGTAATCAAATTTTGTATGCACGAATCATCATTCCAAATTTCAAAGGAATTGGGTCAGTTGTTCTGGTAGTCTCCATACAAACCACCCTCCCAATATTCACATAAATCCTCTCAAAATTCATAAAAATGGAAATATTTGATAAAAATTTTATTTTTTGGTGTTAAACGTGTACTTTAGTAACCTTATGAAATCGGAATATAACTGGACCATTTTTGAACTTAGTCCCCCATATAAAAATTTCGACCGATATTCAATTAAATCGGTCTATTGACAAAAAAATAAACCAATTAAACTACAATTTGAGCAGTGTGTGTTTTCTTCACTAAATAAAGATCTAACAAAAGACAGATCCAATCGGTCCATGTTTGGACGTTGGACCCATTTTCCGGAAAACAATGGTGTAGGGTATCATAGGGTCGGTCTTGACCGACTATAACTTTTTTAGTTGTTCTATACGAAAAAGTGGCTGAGAATCTATTTTTATGCAAAAAATTACTCACAATCAGAACCTGAGGCTTTTTCTATACGAAAATTGTCCATATGAAAAATGTCTTCGAATCTGAAAATTCTTCTATGCGAAAAATGTCTCAGAATCTGAAAATTTTTCTATACGAAAAATGCTTCAGAATCTGAAAATTTTTCTATGAGAAAAATGTCTCAGAATCTGAGAATCTAAAATTTTTCTACACGAAAAATGTCTCAGAATCTGAAAATATAATATTTCTATACGAAAAATGCTTCAGAATCTGCGAATTTTTTATTCGAAAAATGTCTCAGAATCTGAGAAATTTCTATATGAAACATTTCTCAGATTTTGAACATTTTTGTATACGAAAAATGTCTCAGAATCTGAGAATTTTTCTATACGAAAAATGTCTCAGAATCTAAACATTTTTGTATACGAAAATGTGTCAGAATGTGAGAAATTTCTGTACAAATAATGTCTCTGTAAAAAAATTTCTCAAAATCTGATAATTTTTCTATACGAAAAGTGTCTCAGAACTGAAAATTTTTTTATATGAAAAATGTCTCAGAATATGAGAATTTTTCTACATATACGAAAAATCTCTCAGAATCTGAGAATTTTTTAATATGTAAAATGTCTCAAAATTTGAGAATTTTTCTATACAAAAAATTTCTCAAAATCTTAGAATTTTTCTATACGAAAAATGTCTTAGAATCTGAGAATTATTCTACACGAAAAGTTCTAAAAAAAGTTCTATAAAAAAAATTTCTCAGAATCTGAGAACATTTCCATACGAAAATTACTTAAAATTTGAGAATTTTTCAATACAAAAAATATGTCAGAATCGGAGAATTTTTTTATGCGAAAAATGTCTCAGAATTTAAGAATTTTTCTATTAGAAAGATTTCTTCGAATCTGAAATTTTGTCTTTAATAAAAATTACTCAGAATTTGAGAATTTCTCTATACGAAAAATGTCTCAAAATCTGAGAATTTTTAGATAATGTCTCAGGATCAGAGATTACTCAGAATCTGAGAATTTTTCTATACGAAAAATGTCTCAAAATTTGAGAATTTTTCTATACGAAAAATGTCTTAGAATCTAAGAATTTTTCTATACGAAAAATGTTTCAGAATCTAAGAATTTTTCTTTGCCACAAATGTCTCAGAAACTGAGAATTTTTCTATACGTAATATGTCTCAGATTCTGAAACATTTTTCGTATAGAAAAATTCTCAGATTATGGGAATTTTTCTGTAAAAAAAATGTCTCAGAATCTAAAAATTTTTGTATAAGAAAAATTTCCCAGAATCTGAGAACTTTTCCATACGAAAAATGTCTTTAAATTTGAGATATTTTCAATACGAAAAATATATCAGAATCTGAGAATTTTTCTATATGAAGAGTGTGTGTGTTTCTATAAGAAAAAAATTTTTCGAATAGGAAATTTTTTCTATACGAAAAATGTTTCAGAATCTTAGAATATTTCTATTGAAAAAATGTCTCTTTCCATACGAAAGTTTTTTATACAAAAAAGGTCTCAGAATCTGAGAAAATTTTCGTATAGAAAAATTTTCCTATTTGAAAAATTTCTCAAAATTTCTTTTTCTATACTAAAAATATGTTGCTTGAATTGACTAGTTTGATAAGGAGTGAGATCATAAAAATGTTAACACACATAAAGTTAAATAAAAAACAGACTACTGAATTTTAAGACTTCAAACCAAATTTTTATTAAATAAAATTTAATACAAAATCATAACAAAAAAACCGCATGGAACTCTAACCACTACGAACAAAGTTATCCACTTTTTCCGGAAACCCTCCCATTAAGGCTTTTATGGTAGTTTCTGTCACCTTTTTAGAGCAGGTGGTCCATCTACGTTTGAAATCTTGCATGTCCTGGGAGACCTTTTTTGTGCCCTTTAATTCTTTTTTAACAAGAGCCCAATATCTCTCCACTGGCCTGAGCTCCGGGCAGTTTGGTGGATTTGCCTCTCTTGGTACAAAAACCACATTATTATCATTATACCACTCCAGCGCTTTCTTGCTATAGTGACAAGATGCTAAATCGGGCCAAAAGTAAGTGGATACATTGTGCTGACTCAAGAACGGAAGAAGTCTCTTCTGCAAACACTCCTTGATATAAATTTCGCTGTTTATAGAGCCAGATGTCACAAATGACTGGCTTCTTTGGCCGCAGCTACATATGGCTTGCCATACTAGGAATTTTTTGGGGAATTTCATTTGCTTTTTTGACCGAAATTTTTCCGCAACATTTCCTCGAACATCGGAAACATAAAATTCTTGACCAGGGAGCTGCGCAAAATCAGCCAGGACATAAGTTTCGTCGTCCATTACACAACAGTTGTATTTTTTTATAAAATTTGATTTCAATTTTCTAGCTCTGGTTTTGGCCTCCAAATTTTTAAAAGCGTTTCTATCGGGAACTTTTTGAACTTTGTAGGACTTTAGTCCCGCCTTACGTTTCACTTTACGTACAAAAAAGTCTGAGCATTGGGCTAACCGAGCTGTTTTTCTGCCAGATGTGTTAGGAGCTCTCTTAAGGATGCTTTTAACTTTATATGCCTTACCAATGTTACGATAACCAGTCGTTGTTCCTGTTCCCGGCTTCCTTTCAATTGTTAGGTGTTCCAGATACCTTTTTACCACTTTTGAAACTGTTTGGCGGCATACATTAGTTTCTTTGGCAATTTTTTTGTATGTCCATGTTTGGTTTTGTTGAAAATATTTAATTATTTTTGAACGCACTTTTCTTTCATCGTCCATTGTGTAAAAAATTGCAAATTAAAACTCATGATGTAAATTAATTTATTAACTGACATATTTTTAAAATGTAAACTGCCGAAAAAAAAAAAATTTGGAAGCTTTACACCAAAGTTGTAGGCAAAAATGTGTGTTAACATTTTTATGATCTCACTCCTTAATAATACATTCAGCGTAGATTATTGATTTTTTTCACTTAATATATTTTTTAGAAATTACATTTCAATTCTTGGTGTATATACATTTTTGTCTACCTGACGTTAAATTTCCCAAAAAAAAAGTAATTAATATCAAAGTCACAACTTCATCTTTCGATAAATTTTTACTGCGAACTTTTGCAGTATATTGTCACAGTAAGTATTTTTTTGTTTTCTTTTCTTAAATATTTTCTTTAAAATAATATGAAAAAACAGCATAAAAACACGCAAAATCATTAATATCGCGTTTAAAACTGAACACGTCAACAAAATTTTAAAACTTTCATCATAAATCCAATCCCAGCACATTACTTACATCGACTTTGACTTTTTGACTATAAACGGCTACGACTACTACTACTGCTACAAAACACAGAGGCCAATAAGACAGAAGCGTAAAAACAAACGAAAGACTTCAACAAGTCAAATAAACTGACTACAAAAAACATGATGAGAAGGGAAAGTTATTTACAATAAAACACTTAAATCTCGATTTTCAAGGAAGAAAAATCAAAAAATATTTTAAATTCAATTTTACCCGCACTCAAAATATTATGTAGATAAATTCCAGTGAATATTCACTTAAAACAAATGAGGTTTTATTTAAAAACCATTCCACTAAATTTTTCGTTTATAATAAAATCATGTTATTAAATTAACATTACGCATTGACTGAATCAATTCGTAATGTTAATTTAATAACTAACAAAATCATTAAAAAACTAATGATTATTCTCTTATTTTGTATTTCAAAACATTAAGGGCGGATTACTCAATGAAAAGTTAGCTGCTAACTGCCGATTTAACGGAGCCTTATGTCAAAATTTGTATGAAAAAGTTAAATTTAACGGAGAGTTATTTTATAACGGAACATTGAGTAATCCAGCCTGAAACTGTAGAAAAAATTGTTTGAATGTAACGGAAAATTCATTTTTAAGACAATATTTTTTTTTAAACTACAGATATAGTAGAAAACATGAAATCCTTACCAAAATAACTGATTTTTCTTTTAAAACAACTTTACTGATTACTTTTTTAAATAAACTACAAACAGTTAATGACATAATTTTCTTAGTGCGAAAACAAATTTGCTGATTTTCAACTAAAATTGAGTTGATGTAATAAAAATTCTGTTTATACAACTGAATTCAGTTAATATGACTAGTGTTTAATTATAACAACTAGATTTTTGGTTGCCACAACTGAATATAGTAGCAGCAACAAAATTTTAGGTCAATATAACTAAAAAAAACAGTTTAAGATCTACTTTTCTGAAAGATTCTTTGAAAATTAGATCTTTAAAAAAATATGTGCGTACCTTGTTATTCAAGACCTTACTGTAAAGGAAGCATTAATGTATAGAATGTAAAAAGGCTGTTTAAGTGATAAATGACTTTGTAAATATTCGCGGACAAATTGTTGTTATTCGATTATAGTCAACGAACAAAAAATTGAATGGGGGGGGACAAAACGGAACGAGCGAAATGTGTCAGTCAAACAAAGTTACATCGTGTGACAAAAAGTTGAAAATGTGTTTTAAAATTTATAAATGTATAAATAACGATAGATTCATATAAGTATATAAAATTAATGAAAACTGCTAACACTGCCTTTATTGGGAAAATGGATTTTTATAATATATTTTTCTAATAAAAAGTTAAAAATATTTGATCTAAATAGGAAAATATAAAAAGTAAACTGATTTTTTTTTTCAAAAATCCACCATGACATTTCAATGTGGAATTTCACACTCAAAAAAAAAAAAAAACTGGTTAAACGCCAAGTAAAATGCCTTGTAATCCCGTTCTACCAATATTTAACAATTTTCCTTGTTTTTTAACAAAAAATCTTGTACTTTGCTCAAACGAGAACTACAGTTTATTGACAATTTTACAAATTTATTTTCGTAATTGCATTCTACCATTTTGAAAGGTTATTTTACAAAAAAAAAACTGTAATTTAACAACAAAGTTTTTATTACGAGGATTCTAGTTGATTTACAAAAACAACCGTTATTTTACAAAAATTATGTTATACAAGGATTTATGTTGTTTAAAAACAAAACAATTTATTTTAAATAATTTTCCAAGTCCCGGACAATTTTTTTTATTGACAAATATTTAAAAAAAAGTTGACAAAATTTTTAACACATTATTACGAGGATTCGAGTTAATTTACAAAAAAAAACAGTTATTTTACAAAAATTATTTTATTACGAGGATTTATGTTGTTTAACAAAATTTTTTTTTTGTAAATTTACCATTTTGGTTTGTAAATTTACCATTTTTTAAACATATTTACCATTTTTTCTTGTAAGTTTATAATTTTTATACCCTCCAACTACAGTATGAGGGTATACTCACTTTGTCATTCCGTGTGTAACGCATCAAAATATCGGTCTAGGACCCCATAAAGTATATATATTTATGATCAGTGATCGATTCTAAGACATTATAGCGATGTCCGTCCGTCCGTCCGTCTGTCCGTCTGTCCGTCTGTAGTTAACACGATGCAGTCCAAAATAAAAGAGCTAGACTCCCGACATTTGGCACGAATATGTCTTATGTTCCTAGGCAGGTTAAGTTCGTAAAGGAGCAAAATCGGACCAGGGGGAAAAAAGTTCCCCCTTGAAGAACTAAACCAACCTCTGAAAAATACCATATTTTTACATGATTTTCTTTGTTTTTGTTTAACAAATACAACATTTTTATGCTACAAGAAGTTCAAAGTCCTGCATTTGGACCCACAGAATTAGAAAACGTCGTTTTTTCGGTCCGCCCCCTTTTATGGGCGTGGAATAATTTTTTTTTTTTTAAATAATGATAAACTTGTATTTCTTTAGAGCAAAAAGTATAAGAATGAATTCTTAAACACATAGAAGAAATGCCCCCCCCCCCCAATTACCACTAACGACCCCCCCCCCCAAAAAAAATAAAACGCCCCTGCATTTTTTTTTTTTTTTATTTATTTGCATGTTGCAGGGTATAACAGATTCGGCACGGCCGAATTTAACACTCTCACTTGTTTTTTTTCACTTTTCCGGTGTTAAAACAATATTTTACCAATAAAATTGGTTATTTTACCAATTTTTAGCGCATTTAAAATTACGAGGAAATCCTCGTAATTTTACGAGAATTTTACCTACCTCCTATTTTATGAGAATAGCCTCGTAAAATCACGAGATTTTTCGTAACTTTAGAAGTTTTTTTGAGTGAATAAGCTAAAATACAAAAAAAAAGAAAACTAAAATCGGTTAAGAATTGCGACCTGTAGGCAAAATTGGACAACCTATAGAAGGTGTGGGTTTCACTTGTGCTATTAGACCGGCTCCCTAGGCCGGGCTGGAAGAGATTATACACTCAAAAAAAAACCTTGTAAAGTTACCAAAAAATCTCGTGATTTTACGAGGCTATTCTCGTAAAATAGGAGGTAGGTAACATTCTCGAAAAATTACGAGGATTTCCTCGTAATTTTGAATGTGCCAAAAATTAATAAAATAACCAATTTTATTGTTAAAAAATTATTTTAAAACCGGAAAAATAAAAAAAAATGGTAAACTTACAAGAAAAAATGGTAACTATGTGTAAAAAAATGGTAAATTTACAAACCAAAATGGTAAATTTACAAAAAAAAAAAAATTGTTAAACAACATAAATCCTCTTAATGAAATCATTTTTGTAAAATAACTTTTTTTTGTAAATTAACTAGAATCCTCCTAATAAATTTTTCAAAATTTTATCAACTTTTTTTTTTAAATATTTTTCAATAAAAAAAATAAATTTTGTCCCGGACTAGGAATTTTTTTTTTTTAAATAGAAAATTTCCAAAAAAAATTGTTTTTTTTTTTCTGTTAAACAACATAAATCCTCGTATAAAATTTTTTTTGTAAAATAACAGTTTTTTTTTTGTAAATCAACTAAAATCCTCGTAATAAAAACTTTGTTGTAAAATTACAGAGTTTTTTTTGTAAAATAACCTTTCAAAATGGTAGAATACAATTACGAAAATAAATTTGTAAAATTACCAATAAATCTGTTGTTCTCGTTTGAGCAAAGTACAAGATTTTTTGTTCAAAAATAAGGAAAATTGTTAAATATTGGTAGAACGGGATTACAAGGATTACAAGGTGTAAATATTCAGCAAGTGGATATCTACATCAAGAGCACAGCAGCAAAATCGTTTCACACACTCAAAAAAAAAAAAAAACTGTAATGTTAAAAAAAAGTTTTTAAACCTACAAGAATATTTGCTGATTTTGCACCCACAATTTTTGTGGTAAAGTAAGCAAAAATGTTTTGCCAACAATTAGTTAACTGATTTTTTTTTTATTTCAACTTACAATTAGTCATACACATTTGAGGACCCCATTGGGTTCGGACCCGATAGGTCCAGACCCCAATGGGCCTAGACCTAGTTGGATTTCTTAATAATCGTCATAGTTTTTAATCTAAAATTTGTGTCCGTTTCGCTCTACCTTGCTTAGTTTTTGAGATACATGATTTTAGGGCACCACTGCACAGTGCCACATTTGGTCAATCTAGGACGACAAATATCCAATTTTAATTATATTGACTTGAAATTCGGTATAAATGTTCGTTTTGACTTCGAAAATAACATTATGAAAAATATGGGGGGATGGTTAAGGGCCTCGCCCACTTTAAAAAAAAAAAAATTAATAAAAAATAGAAAAATTTGTTTTAAAAAATAAGTAAAGGCATGACTTAAAGCATTTAAATATCCTTTAAAATTACCACAAAAGAGTGTATAAATATATTTTTTTGTTAAAAAGTTACAACAGTTTAAAATCGACTTAATTAATGCGAAATAATGAACACTACTTACTATAGTTGTCAACCGATTAAGAATAATTCAATTAATCGATCAAACAAAACCAAACTCTTGTACGATTAATGTCAATTAATCGAACAATTATTTTTTTATACCCTCCAACTACAGTAGCGAAATATCGGTCTAGGACCCCATAAAGTATACATATTTTATTGATCAGTAGTCGATTCTAAGACATTCTAGCGAGATCCGTCTGTGGAGGGCACGATACAGTCCAAAATAAAAGTACAATACTCCTGAAGTTTGACACGATTATGTCTTATGGTCATAAGCTGGTTAAGTTCGGAGGCAAAATCGGATGAGGGAAAAAATGTTCCCCCTTAAAGAACAAAAACACCACCAGAAAAACACATTTTTTTTGTATATTTCTTTAACAAATTAAATATTTTTATGCCATATTAAGTTCATTGACCTGCATTTGAACGAAGATGATTAGGAAATGCTATTTCTTTGGCCCGCTCCCTTTTAAGGGCGTGGTTTTATAAAAAAAATACAAAATAATGATAAGTGTTTTTAGGCGTAAATATTGTAAAAATTAATTCGTAAACATTTATGAAGAGGGAAAGGTGTCCTCCAACGTCCCCCACCAACTTAAACCTTAAAATTGATAAAATTATAAATTTTTATTTTGCATTTTATATATAAAAAGTAAATTCAGTTATTCAATTTATTATAAGTTTTTAACTTATTTTTTGTTAATAAAATATTAATTATTTTGTTTTTAAGTTGATTGTACACGCAGAAAAAAAACATGGTTGCGGTGATCATGATTTAAGAGCGTCATATTATGATAGGGAATATGATTGGAACAATAATGTTAATATGATTGAAGGCAACAAGGAATGTTAATCATAATATGATTGCGGTAATAATGGCCTAAATGTTATATAATTATAATATGATTCCAGTTTAATATTTTTCTTTTTTTTTTTTTTGAAATTGAGAAAATATATTATGCTTTAATGCCACACGTTTATAGAAATTCTTCATTACACTTTTTTTGATAAAGTTCACACCAATAATTTATTTTTTGTTTTTAAATGTTGTTTTAATAAATATGAAACCATTTTATTAATTTTGGTTCAATTTAGTGGCAACCTACGTTTTACATCAATGATGTGCAATAAACTTATGGCATTTTTATATAAAAATTTCATCAACGACAACATTTTTGTCAGCTAACATTGAATGATTGTATAAACCATTAATTTATTGAAAAATCATAACATTTTTGCTGCAATCATAACGTATCTGTTACAAAACTAAAATTATTATCAGCAATTGAATAGTTCATGCGAATAAGGACGAATAGACCACTTTTTCGCAAACACGTTTTTTTGCATAAATGCATATTATTAGCAGAGCCCTACAATCCTATGCAGAAATTTTGGGGAAATTTTGACTTTTAAGGCTAAAAAAATGACTTTGAATGTGCAATAATTCGTATATTTTTATATTTTTGTTTAAATTGGGAGTGAACTAACGCACAATTTTGATTAAATACAACACAAAATCATACAAAAATTTTACTTTCAGTAACAATGTGTTAAAAGAACATTACGAAGAACAAACCACACTTATTATATTGGCAAACAATTTTACCGTTCTTGAGTTATAAGACTTTAAAGTGTGGAAAGAAAAAAGGGCGAATATCCATCCTTAACAAAATATTATATAAAAATTATTTAGCTGCGAGTTTAAAATTGATATTAGCTAAAATTTGAAATTGTACACAAAAAAAACAATCTTAGCACATACAAACATTTAGTGTTAATACTGCATCCAATGTCAGGAATAAAAAAAAAAATTTCATGTCCTTTTATTATACGTCGTAGTATGCAGTCAAGGGTTAATATTATAATTCCTAAAAATGTATTTAGTGTCATAAAGAATTACTACTGCATCAAATAGCAGGAATATTAAAAAAAAATTAACAAAAAAAAAAATTTTTCCATGTCCTGACAATCCTTAAAAAGTGTATCCTTGAAGTCCTTAAAGTGTTACAAACAAATACCAACCATAGTTCGTCTAGTTTTGCAAGTCTCATGAAAATGTAGTCAAAATCTGCTGCAAAATAAAACATTTTTATTCAAATTTCAATACATTTTTTTGGATATTCGCCCTTTTTCCATTTAAGCAAAAATTTAAGTCCAATTTTTTGGCAAGTTCTCTTTCGAATACCTTACTAAAATTTTGTATATAGGTGGATGTGACCTAAATCTTTAAGCTAATACCAAAAAGTTGACAAAAATATTATTTTTTAACCGTTTCCTGCGTTTTTATTGTCCCCTGTAAAATTCTACAAATGGTCTATTCGTCTTTATTCGCATGAACTATTCAATTATAAAAAATTCAGTAAATAAAAAATGCACAAAAAACAATTTAATATTTTCGATTTGAAGTTTTTATTTAAAATGGAAAGTTATTTTTAAACCGCACAATAAATAAATTATATAAAGTAGATTTTTGTATTTCATTTCCTTCTGCCTTGATCCAATTTTTTAACTTAAATGTTTTAAAGAACTAATTGTAAGTGGCGTCTTTGCGACTAACTGCTTGCTGACAAAACACTAAACTGATGAATAAACCTGATAATGTTTGAAAAAATCCATTTTCATTAAGTTGTGATTGTCTAATGATTGTTATAATCATATTATGTCAAAATTTTTGGTGTGTCGAGAATATAATTAACTATAACATTGTTACAACAACCATATTGTACTTTTGGAAGTAGCAATTATTTTATAATGATTGAAGCGACTATTAAATGTCTAAAACGCTCATACAAATGTTTAAATACAATTTTAAAAACAATAACTTGATTGCTGCAATCATAACTGGGTTTAGAGATCATAGTATAGTTGCCGTGATCTGTCGCAACCATATTTTTTCTCTGCGTGTATGAATTGTGTATTTTTTTTTTAATAAAAATATTTTTTTACAACAACTTTTTTATTCGTTATACTCATCGATTAATCGAATAATTTTTTAGATTTAATCGTTTGATCGAACGAATAAAAACAATTATTCGAACAAAGTTGAAAGGCGAATAATTGACAACTCTACTACTTACAGGATTTTACAAGATGCAACTTTATTCACCCACATCTTAATAACGAACAGAATTATCGTCCTTATATGAGCATTTCCGTGCTACTAGGAATGTTTTATAATACATACAAACAAATCATAAAAATCGGGGAACTTTTTTTTATGATTTTGTCGTGCGAGATTGGCCAAATGTGGCACTGTGCGTGGTGCCCATCGATCGGTTTTTGAGTTATCGCCATTTGAAATTTCTCAAAAATTTCCAAAAATGGCGGTTTTTTCCTACATTGAAGAACTTTTTAAAAAAATCTGAAAATTTTGTTTTACTATTTTATAGAGCTGGAGACGAACTTTTATTTAAACTTAATTTGAGCCAAATCAGACTATGTAAGCCCAAAGAATAGATCAAAGTTTAAATTTTTTGGTAAAAATTGGGTAAAAGAGAAAAATTTTAATCGAAGGGCGGTTAGGTTAGGCAGTTAGGTTTTAATAAAAGATTGTCTCAAGCTCTTTGAAAGGTTTAAGGGAAAGAAATTTTAAGATTATTTTTAAAAAATTTCTTAAACGTAGGAAAAAACGGAATTTTTGGCAAATTTCAAATCACGATATCTCGAAAACCGTTCCACCGATTTTAAAATTGTTTTTGATATTCGTGTTCAGCGATTCAAAATTAACTAATGATGTGTTGAAAAATAAATATTTTTTTAATTTTTAAAAATCCAAGACTTTGATCGTTGGGCGCCACGGGTTAATTTAATCCGATTGACTTCAAATTTGTACCACTATTTTTTTAGGTCCACTAGAATAAAAATTTGCCAGAATTCCTTAAAAGAAATCAATGAACTAAAGTTTTTTTCTCATACTCGATGTAAGGAAAATTACTACTTTAAAATTAAATTTTTGGAAAATTCATGGACTATTTTTATGGAAATTTTTAACCAAATTTTTGTTTATTTTCGACCCTACTTTCTAGTTTATCGGTCTGGTCCATGGGTACAAAAGTCTGTCGGATGGTAAAATAAATCGGGGTAAATTTCAGCTACATATATTTTAAGGTAAACTCTTTTATTTTAAAAGCCTACGTTATACTAAATCTATAAATATACACCTCCGCACAAAGTTCCAAGGTTGATTTGTATTTGTAATTTCACGAATCAATTAATGTTAATTTTATTTATCCTATTTTCATTACATGATGACATTTAAATTTACAATTTCAACAACCGAAGTAAAAAAGTTTTGTGATAGAATCTAGATCACAATGCAATACAAACCAATATTATTTTCTACACAATCCAAAAACTTTTTTTACACGGTCTTTTAAAATTTTTTCAAAACCACATGTATCTAGTATAGAATTTACATACAAATACACAAATGATTTGAGAGGATTTGGAGCAGGAGTCAAAAAATTTTAATTGACACTTTTACTGACATTCATGCAATAATAAATACTACATATTTAGTATTTATTTATGTATTTGTATATTTTTATACACATACATTTCGTATATGTGTAAAATGTGATTGTATAAGTATTACTACAATGATGTAAATTGTATTATTGTATGGAAATATGCGAATTTTGTATATTTTTTTATATATATTTTTAATTTATTTTTATATATTTAATTAAAGTGTGACATGTTGGTCGACAGAACAAAAAAAAAATAAATATTCGTACATGCTAGGGGCATTACCCGTCATTTTATGAGAGTTCAACATATAAATGACATTGAACACTGTTGCCAGGATGAAATTTTAAAAATTCTTTTAAAAAGTGGTAGCATTTTCTACATGGTCTTGTCCCTCAAAAAATAATTTTTCATTGATTTTTACAAAAAAAAAAATTTTTGCTAAACTAAATTTGAATGCTCAAAAACAAATTTTTACACAACAAAACTAAATTCATGCAAGATATAAATTCGTGTTGCACAGTGTTGGACACTGTTGGTAATAAGTTTTAGTGTGGTTAGTCTATATATATAAAAGAGTAACGTGACTGACTGTCTGACATACTCATTTATCATCACTTGAAATTTGGACTGTAGGTTCACCTCCCAGAATATAGATACACTAAAAAGGGTAAAAATCTGTACTTTTGGTACTTTTTATATCTCCTGAAATAATGGTCATAGAGACTTGAAATTTGGACTGAATGTTCACCTCCCGGAATAAAGATCCACTAAGGCTGGTTTTTTGCCAGTGTTGATTCTAAGGGGGTAAAAAGGGTAAAAAACTGTACTTTTGGTACTTTTTATATCTCCTGAAATAATGGTCATAGATACTTGAAATTTGGACTGTATGTTCACATCCTAGAACATAGATTCACTAAGGCTGGATTTTTGCCAATGTTGATTCTAAGGGGGTAAAAAGGGTAAAAATATACTTTTGGTACTTTTTATATCTCCTGAAATAATGGGCATAGAGACGTGAAATTTGGACTGTATGTTCACATCCTCGAATATAGATCCATTAAGGCTGGATTTTTGCCAATGTTGATTCTAAAAAATTTGTACTTTTGGTACCTTCTATATTTCCTTAAAAAATAGACTTGAAATTTGGACTGTACGTTCACCTTCCGGAATATAGATCCCCTAAGGGTGGATTTTTTGCCAATGATAAGTCTAAGGGGGTTAAAAGGGTAAAAATCTGTACTTCTGGTACATTTTATATATCCTTAAAAAATGGTACTAGAAAATTGAAGTTTGCAATGTCGGTCCACTTCCCGGAAAAAAGATTCATATGGCTGGGTTTTTGACAATGTTGATTCTACGGGGGTAAATGGGTAAAAAAGTGTGCTTTTGGTACTTTCTTTTATTTACTGAAATAATGGTCATTTAAACTTGAAATTTGGAATGTAGGAACCTTTAGTGAAATTAAACATTCTAGAACAAGTATATTCCGAAAATTCTGTACAATTTATAAAAAGTACCTTTTATAAAAAGTACCTTTTATAAAAAATACCTTTTATAAAAAATACCTTTTATAAAAAGTACCTTTTATAAAAAGTACCTTTTATAAAAAGTACCTTTTATAAAAAGTACCTTTTATAAAAAGTACCTTTTATAAAAAGTACCTTTTATAAAAAGTACCTTTTATAAAAAGTACCTTTTATAAAAAGTACCTTTTATAAAAAGTACCTTTTATAAAAAGTACCTTTTATAAAAAGTACCTTTTATAAAAAGTACCTTTTATAAAAAGTACCTTTTATAAAAAGTACCTTTTATAAAAAGTACCTTTTATAAAAAGTACCTTTTATAAAAAGTAACTTTTATAAAAAGTACCTTTTATAAAAAGTACCTTTTATAAAAAGTACCTTTTATAAAAAGTACATTTTATAAAAAGTACCTTTTATAAAAAGTACCTTTTATAAAAAGTACTTTTTATAAAAAGTACCTTTTATAAAAAGTACCTTTTATAAAAAGTACCTTTCATAAAAAGTTCCTTTTATAAAAAGTATCTCTTATAAAAAGTACCTTTTATAAAAAGTACCTTTTCTAAAAAGTACATTTAAAAAAAGTAGCTTTTATAAAAAGTAGCTTTTATAAAAAGTAGCTTTTATAAAAAGTACCTTTCATTAAAAGTACCTTTTATAAAAAGTACCTTTCATTAAAAGTACCTTTTATAAAAAGTACCATTTATAAAAAGTACCTTTTATAAAAAGTACCTTTTATAAAAAGTACCTTTTTTTAAATGTACCGGAAGTACACTTTTTGATACTTTTTATTTCCTGAAATTATTTTTATAGAATTTTTTTTATATTTCCTTGAATCTTAAAATTTGTAATGTAGGAGAATTCTGTAAAAAAAAAAACATTCTGGGAAAAATACGTTTTTAAAATTCCGCTTCTTAGTGGGGTAAAATGGCTAAAAAGTGTATTTTCGGTACCTTTGAATTTTTTGACTTAAAATTATGAATTTAAAATCTTTTTTGTACTTTAAATATTGGCTAAAACAATGATGCTAGAAATTGAAATATGCAAACGAGGATCCTTCGGTGGAGAAAAAAAATTCTGGAAGAGGTTCTTTTTGGAAATTCCGTTTCTAACGGGGGTAAGAAACTGTACTTTTGGTACTTTTTTTTTTGTTCTTATAATAATGAAAAAGTGTAAATTTTGGTTATCCTCATATTTTTTTTAAATAATTGTTCAGAAACTTGATATTTTAAATAAAGGATCACCTAGCACAAAAAAACTGTTTTTTGGAAAATTTAATTTTAAGGGGAAAGAAGGGCAAATGGTTATTTTTACCTATCTAACTATTAAACTAAAAGCCCCAAGAATAACACCCAAGAGAAGGACGTATTTTAAAATTTTAAATTTTAGAACGGGGAACGAAGTGGAATAGAGCAGGAAACAATATGGAATGATACCTTTTACTCAAATTTTTCGTATTTTACTTTTTTTACTCTATATTTTTTCTCTCTTTTTTTCACTCAAACTTATTTTTATTCCAATTTCTTTATTCACTGAAATATTTATTCACTTAAAACCCAAAGTCCCGATATAAGGGCTCGAAATTATTCAAATTTTATTGTTTAAATTATTCATTGAAATATTATTTTATGAAAGACTTAAACGTGCATAAGTAAATAAAACAAAGACTACGTAGGGGAATTTTCTTGAAATCGGTAGAGTAATTCTGATCCTTCTATTATCCGGTATTCAATACAACCGTTAACGAAGTACCGGGATGGTAAGCTAGTTGTATCATATACGAATTGTTATCTTTTATCTACTGCACGAATAAGATGTGAGCCACTGTAGCTTCTAATGACCTTCTGATCATTATTTTAAATAAATTCTTCAGAAATGGTGTAATTTATTTGGCAACAGCTGGGTTAGAATGTTGTGCTTTTTGGTTGTAGTTGTTTTGTATATGTGTTTGGTCGTTTTTTCTTGCAACGCACTCATATATATATACAGTGACACTCATTTGACACTTGTCTACATATTCAACAATTTTTATTTATAAAATGTTACAATTTTCATGTATTCAACAAGAGCAAAAAAAAATTAAACACAAAATAGAAAAAAAAAATCGCTGTAAATCGCATGAATACAATATAAAAATATATGAATGTAGCCATCGTACATTCATAGCAATGACAATGTTAAATGCCATTTATTACTCAGGGGTACCATGTCTCAATGTCCGTCTGTCTGTCCGTCCGTCCGTTTATCCTTGTATGCAGTTCATAGTACTTAGTATGGAGTTTGAGTATGTCCTTCATAAATATTTCGTTTATAAGCACCAAAATAAAAAAAATTACTCACACACACAAACACATTTAAAAATGCAAAAATTGTTACAACAATTGTTGATAATTCATAACAACAATACATGGCAATTGGCAAACAAAACACTGTTTGAAAAAAACACAACTAAACGAATGAAACGTATTCAACACACTTTTTTTTATTTTTTTAATAATGAAACTATGGCTGAATTGAAATACATGTTCCAAAAAAAATAAAAAACTGAATGAAATAAACAAAAACAAGTAAAAAATTTTAATTCGATCTTGCCGAATAAGTGGATACCCTGCACAATGTGGAACAGGTTCTTTATTAAAGAAATTCTTAAAAGAAATTAGTTTTAAGAAAAAAAAAATTTTGAAAAAAAAAAAATTCGCCAAAAGAAATCAGCGAATTTTTATTTAAAGGTTAACCCCCAGTTTCTGTAACACGAACGTTATCGTCTGCGAAGAATTTGCATGTATTTTGTTTTTGTTACAATAACAAAATACATGCAAGTTCGTCACGAACGAATGACGTTCGTGTTACAGAAACTGGGGGTAAAACTTGTTTAAATACTTTTCGGTATTCAATTCTGTTTACATATGTCAACCAGCAGTCAAATTAAAGGGTTTTGTAATTTTAGGTTATGTGAAATGAATCAACATTTTCGAGGCCTTATACAGTTTTCAAGCAATTACACTATGCTAGTAGAAAAAATTAACAAGCTGTGCAGTGCACACTGCCCTCTGCTCGTATTTTGATAATCTGCCCTCTGCTCGTATTTTGATCCCCCACTCGTATTTTGATACAGGCTCTCAGACCCATATATTGATGAGTTACCAACGGAATGACAAACTTATATACATATACCATCTATCACAGGAGTGTAGGGTATACAAAGCAGTTACAGTTACAACAGCTGCATAAAAATTCAAAATTGGTGTTTATGTCCTTGTGTGTTCTATTGTTTGTGTAAATACTCGTTGTTGTACTCGTTAAAGCTCATAGAGACATTTCATGTAAAATACATTATTATGAAACATGTTGTTGCTGTTGCACATAACTTTCTTTGCACCAGTGGCTAGATATACGGCCATTCTTATTTTTTAAATAATATTAAATAAAAATCCCTAAAAAATGTCCGTTAATCGAGTCCTCGCTGTACTTTTATTTTTAATTTGTTTTGTAAATGTTTCTGTAGTAGTTTTGTTTTTTTATTTATTCGCAAAAAAAAGCCTTGACATAGAAAATTCCGAATGTTCAAAACTGTCACACAAATCATAACATTATTATGTTATAAATTTTATTGGATTAAGGCAAAAATTTAATTCTTTGAACATGTTTAACAAAGCAGAAAGATGTTTCTTAAAATAGGAAAGTAAAAATATTTGAAATATTCTCAAAGACATTTTTAAAAGTGGACACATTCTTAAACCCAAAATTGCATATAAGTTTTAGTTGGAATACAATTGCCACCCTAGTAAAGTTAATATAACATATAAAGCATCTTTTTTTAAGCCAACATTCTGTTTCTGTATAGTTTTCTTAACATCGCTTTTATTGCAATAGTTGATCTTAAATCTGAATTTGTATACCATTTTTTATCTATTATTAACAATTGAATTTTTTGGGTTACATACATTTTTTGTACCCAGGCAGAAAAACACAAGAAGACCAATTGTCATAACGTAGAATTTTTGGTATTTCAGTACTGACCTCGTAACTCAAATGGTCACTTTTGTCTACGAATGGCCCGTATGTACTTAGAGCATCGAAAAAGCATTTTTAAAACGAAAAAAATCGTTTTGCCAGTGCTTTAAATACAAAAAAAATCTCTTTTTCCACAGCACACTATCTCACAACAATAAAAAATAATTTCCAACACATTTTTATGTACGGGAAATTCTTAAATTTTTTTTCAGAACTTAGACAACTTTTCAAAAAAAACAAGTGAGATTGTTAAATTCGGCTGTGCCGAATCTTCGGTACCCTACATACCAAAAAAAAAAACAAAAATTGGCAGCTGGGAGGGTTAGAGGAGGGGTGGTGGGACATGTTGGGGGTCAACATAATTAATGTGGTCAATTAGATAAATTTTATATCCACGCCCATAAAAATGGGCTGGAAAAAAAAAAATACTTTTCTGATCCCCTTAGTCCAAGCACACGTCGGTAAGCTATAAAAATATTCAGTAAAACATGCTGAACATGAATTTGTCAACAAAATTCCAGAATCAAGATTTTGTTCCACTGATACTAATTTTTTCTGAAAATTCTTGTTTGACTTTTTTGAAAAATATGGTTCAAAATTTGGATGTCTTTTGTACATGATAAAACAAAATTTTTAATCTTTAAAATCGCGATGCTGATCAGCTTCTGTGGACCAAAATCGCGTTTTTAATATTTTACTATTTTTTACATAACATACTCAACAGTTTGTCATCTTTTAAGTTGAATTCGGTAAAAAAATATTTTTTGTCTCAAAAATCAGCACCTGTGGACCAAAACCACGATTTCGGAATTCTTTATAAGCCGTTGTCATTAATTAATCACGTTAAAAATTTATCGACGTCGTAAATGAAATCATTATAATTCGTTTTTATTAAAATGCAAAACCCTCTATCTGATCATTTTCATTCATGTACTTAATATTTTTGAGAAACAAAACCTTCTATCTTTTATAATATCCCCAATAGTGCAAAATTTTAAAAACGAATTATATGTGAGATTCAATAGTTGATTTAAAAAAATATTGTAGGATATCGAATTTTAATTACTCTAACACTACGCGAAATAAACAGTTTTTTGGCTCTCCTGAAAAGTGTGTTTTTTAAGATAGAGGGTTTTGAATATAGGCCCTTGATATCCTTTACACTGTAAAATAAATATAGTAGTAAACTTTTATTTGAAGAAAAAAAATGTTGGTGGAATTAAAAATTCCGCGAAAAAAAATTAGTGGGAGTATAAATTTTGCGAAAAAAAATGTAGTGTTAATAAAAATTCCCGCTAAAAAATAGTTTTGGCGAAAAAAAAGTCCGCGAACAAATTTTTGGGATAAAATTATAATGCTTGTTTAAATACCATGCGGTATCCAATTCTGTTCACATATCTTACAATTAGTTTGTTTTTTTAGGTTATGTAGAATTACAAAATTTTACGAGGTGCACCGCATTTATTGTTATTATTTCCAACACTGGAAAATCACTATATTTTCAAAAAAAAAAAATACTTTGCCAGTACTATGTTTTTGTACCGTTGGAAATTTCTCGCTGGGCAGAGTAATACCATAGTCATATTACATACATACATATATAGAGAACAATATCTATCTATCATAAACATACATAATTCATAAATTAAATGTAATGAATAATGGTTACATTGTGTTCGTTACAGTTCTCAACTCCATGTATGTATGACTGTATATCCAAATGTCAAATAGCTCATAGATGTAATAATATATGAAAATCCTCCCCTTAATTTGTTTAATGGTCAGTCAGACTGCCTTGTGTAGTCTACTCTCTACACTTTGACCATTCCCATCCGGCCCATTGATTACGTACATAGTTTAGTTATGGTTTATGTGATAAATGACATTTGCATCTTGAAATTATCATTGGTGATATTGCAACAGTATCATCTAATTCCTCTTTTTTTTTTTGCCAATGCACACACACATATGTTGCTTCTTAATGGTAATTAGGATTTAGCGGTCTCATGAGTATTGTTTGTGTTCAATGATCTAAGGATAAATTTTATGAAATTCTTCTTCTTTGTCTTGATATTGTACATGCAAAATTATTCACATATGCATTTTTATGGTATAATTTGACAAATTTATGATAATTGACTGTTAGATAAATGTCATTAATCTAAGATAGGTGACATTTTTTATGTGTATTTGTATGCATAAATTGTTGATATTTTTAATATTAACATCTGTAGAGAATTTAATGAAAGTTGTCATAAGGAAATATACAAATAAAATTTTTTGCGTGTTTTACTTTCAGGACTAAAAATGTTAATATTTAAAAAAAAAAAACAGGAAAGGAAATGAACAAAAACACCAGAATTTATTTTTTTTTTTCCAAAAAGTAGTCAGATTCGGAGACTTTTTTTACAAAAAATTTCTCAGAAACATTTATCGTGAGTGGACGGTGCCAATTGTTTTTGAATTAATTTGCTTTTGTGGGAAATTGTTCATCAAAAGAAAATCCTGTGATGCTAACAGCCAGTCACAACTTTAAATAGACCCGTTAGTCTTCCATTCAACATAACAAAAACCTAATTATAATTTCCCAACATTTAACAATTCTTTATTCTGCACCCCTTAAACTTTATCACGGCTTCATTTAATTTAAATTAACGGTCAATATGAAATATAGAAAAAAAAAATATTCCCATAAGTTTTATAATTTAGTAAATACTAAATGAATATTTGCCGTAGAATTTTCTATATCAGATGTCAATCATAAATGAAACACCTCAACTAACATATAAATTTACGTACAACGCTTGATGTGTCAAAATTCAAATACTGAATATTTATTTTTTTTTGTTGTTAGTGTTTTTTTCTAATTTTGAAATGAACAAGCAATTCCCTTAACATGAAGTCTAAAAAATTTCTATATCATAATTACCCAAATGCGTTGTGTATTCCAATGCGTTTCTATTATCATATTTAGATTCACCCTCATTCAACCTACTCGTAACATACGAACTTGTAAACAAATATTTAATTTCATCTCGGCGTTTACAGTTAGGCTTTTCAGCTACAAAAATACATACGTACAAAAAACATCCTCTGAAAGTAATTGGTTGACATTTATTTGGAGAAATTGTAATTTATAGTGTGTAAAATTCTTTAATTTTGTTTAAATTATTTGTGTAAAATAATTATCTTTTATATCAAAATAAATCTGATAAAACTTAGTAAAACATGCGCTGACAACTTTCAAATATAACCCCTATATCTCCCATCATCAGCACTCTGTGTTCGTTCGCACCTATGAATGTCAGATAATGAATATAAATTTAAACTTTAGTTTATCTAAATATAAATATTTTAAAATCTTTAAGCTGAAACATTTTAAGTGTAACCACTGTTTAACATTTTTCTTATTTTCATTCTTTTGTCAAAAATTATACTAGCCCCATGGGCTGGTGAAATTTTATTTATCCCAAATATCAAAAATACCGTTTCACACACGCCCAAAGAAACCAATTAAGTATCATTTTCAAATTAATAATTATCAATTTTAAATTAAATATGGCAATCACTTTAATTAGGTTAGCTTATAAGTAGTTGCTGACGTTTTACGTCAACACACGTAGACTCTGAGGTCCATTGTGATACCACGGGACTGTAGAGTTGTGTCGTTCACGAACGAACTAGTTCAATTGAACTGTTCTCTTAACTGAGCGGTTAATCTAGTTCGTTCATTTCAGCTCTTTTAGGTCTTTTCGAGCATTCAGCTTAATTGGTCATTACTTCATTTTGATCTTTCAAGTTCGGTAGTTCAATTTTTTTTTGATAGTTTTGTCATGTATTCTCTACCCTTTTGGCACGCTTTCTCAGCATTTATGTTTTTTTTACAAAAATTTAATATATTTTTTTAATAATGTTTTTAATCAACATAATTGTATTTTTAGAAAGAAAGCCAAACCAACAGACATGATGAAAATGATCCGTTCACGAAGTGTTGAACGAAAACAAAAACTTACCGATTTGAACTAGATGAGCTACCAACGGACATGATCAAAATGATTCGTTCACGAACTGTTGAACAAAAACTACAAATGACCAATTGAACTAGATGAACAAACTAGGTCTTTTATCTGAAATGAACGAAAATGAGCGCTCACTCAATTGAACGATTAGGCACATATCTACCTACTAGTCTCTGTCGTTAAACCAACTTGAGCTTCCTATGATACACCTTAGATATTGAATTTTGACATCCAACAAATCAGAATGATCGTACAGCTCCTTAGATCCCAGGGAAACAAGTCTCTGACCAGAAAGTACCGGGCAATGACAGATAAAGTGTTCGATAGTTATCAACTCCTCTTCGTCCATGCAAAAGTCATTCGACGGCACATTTAGCGATCTCCGTGCTTCTTTTTAAGTCAGTGGTTGGTAATTATAGCATCCACTGTCTAAATCTCTCCTCTTGGAAGCGATATCAGCTCACTTGTGCGCCTCTGAGTAATAATAGGCCAAATCTGTCGTGTTGTCTCACACGTCAATCCATTTGCCTATCTCTGATTAGTCTCCGTCGCGGAACAAATCCGTAGATATTTCTTGCAAGTTTCTATACCATACCAACACATTCGAATTATATTGGAACCAGTAAGGTAGTCCACAGTCTTGCAAGCTCTTCGGTTTTCCCTGGAATGTCTCTGTGCCATGGGACCCAAATGAGTCGTATATCAAACTGCTTGGCCATCTCATTTAAAGACGTGAGGCAGTTAAAGGCAGATATTGTTTTCAGAATGGACTCCAAATACTTGACAGCGGCTTGACTGTCAGAATAGATGTTGAGCTGCGGTTGTATACAAAATATTGCAACTCACTTCCTCTATTGCCGCCACTTCCTTTATTGCCAGCATATCTACCTGGTAAACAAAGGCTCATTGAGGAAGCACAATTCACATTTTGTGGTATTGTTATCTTCATCAATATCCCGCTATGGCCACAATCCTCCATTGCGGTGTGCTATTAAGTCGAATTGACGACGTATCCGTAGGTGCAGCCGTATGTGTAGTACGAAGAGCACCAGTCATGGATATCGACGCCAATCTCTGTAACTACGTGATAATGGCACAGATCCCTTTGGTCTCAAAAGCAGACCACCAGACAATGATTCCATACAGCAGAATTGGATGCACCACCGATGTATAATCTCAATGATCGACTTTAGGGCTAAAACCCAATCGTTTTCCAATGGCCCTTTTACAGGAATATAAAACAATCGTTGCTTTTCTCACCCGTTCCTCAATATTACACTTGAAATTCAAGTTCCTATCTAGAAACACTCCAAGATACTTGGCTCCATCTGAGAAGGTGATTTCAGTGCCGTCCAGAGAAATAGGAGAAACAGCAGGAATCTTAGTTTTCCTTGTAAACAAAACAAGCTCTGTTTTACTTGGATTAACTCCTAGATCACAGCCTCTTGCTTATTTAGACAGATCTTTCAGAGAACCCTGAAGAATGTCCCTCAATGTTGGCAGATGCTTTCCCTTTACCGCGATTGTGACATCGTCAGCATATGCGACAACATGACAACCATGTGCTACTAAAGATAGCAGCAATGCATTTAGTGCCAGGTTCAAAAGAAGCGGCGAAGAACACCTCCCTGTGGTTCGCTCCCAATTCGGATGTTATACATCTTTTGGCAAGCAGGTTTTCCACCATTAAAACGATCTCACGCTTTACTCCCAGACCAGACAATGCCACAATGATCGAGTTTGTGATGACATTATTAAAAGCGCCCTCTATACCAAGAAAGGCAACTATAGTGTTCTCCTTCACCGAAAGCGATCACTCGATGGTACCAACGAGCTCCTGATGAGCTGTTTCCGTCGATCTACCCTTGCTGCATGCATGTTGCCATGTCGAAAGCAACCTCGGGTCAATCACTCTACGCAATATGAGTCTATCATTCGTTCAATTGTCTTTAACAAAAAAGACGACAGACTAATTGGTCTGAAATCCTTTAGAGCTGTGTGGAAATTTTTGTCAGCCTTTGGGATAAAGACGACTCTGGTATCCCTCTATTTTTAGAGTGCCTACACAATTTTAGCTGTTGTGACTGAAGAAGCCAATGCCAAATCCAAACACTTCAGTCTGAAAGACTGTTGACATTTTTCCCATAGAATGAGAGTATTTGGTTGCATCATCCAAATACCAATCCACTCCAAAACCAACAGAATCGTATGAAATGTATCAGAGTAATTTCTGAGAAGTTAATCTGGATTTCACCAGTCTTCCCTTCTTAGACAGTTAAAGTCTCTGCAAGGCGTCATACTGTCTAAGGGTATCGCAAACATCGAACAAAGTTTCGAAAGCTCATTAAAAAGTTGCATTTGCCTGCATTGTACTCTCCATGCCATGATAATTTTTTACGGAGTCTGAATAGAGATTTTTTGGCTGCCCCTTGGATATGTAAATCCAATAGAAACATGTCGGAAAAAAAGCTGCGCCCGGTGTAGTGCTTATAGCACCTGTAATTCCCAAGCAAGCGGCTCTTTGTAGTCCGTCCAGTAGAGCATGTGTAGATTTCAGTACCGTTCTCCACCGCCACCAAACCACCAGCGCGTAATCACAAAAGGTCTTACGACTGCTAGGCATACTATAGTAGTTTTTTTATAGAAAAAATTTTGCTTTAGCGATATTTTTTCTATGGAAAAAGTATTTGCTTATAGAAATTCTCCAATACATCCCAAGTCAATGTAATTAAAACTTTGGGAAGTTCCAAAATGTATTTTTATAAAAAATCCACCCTAATATCAATATAGTAGCCCTGTAATTTTTCGCTCATTAGCCTTGGGTGTTTGCACACAAACACAGACCCACACATATACCCACACTTATTCACTGACTTGCTCACATATATATTCGTTATATACTTTCAATGCACGTTAGCTACGTATTGTAATTCCATTGTCATACCACCTCCCATTTAGCAGTCTGCAATATTTGTTTATTTTTCTTCCACGTTAATTTTTTTTTTGTTCTCCCGTGAGACTAAATGTTAAGCATCTGGCGTCAATCATGTGTAAACCACAGGAAAAATATAACAGAAATTATATTGTTTTGTTTTCTAGTATTAGTTCTACTAATAATTGAGCATTTTAACTATCAATATATTCATTAACCACCCCATCCACCCTTTCCCTTCCTTGTTTATCCTTTCATACTCCTGGTTATTGCTAGATTAATGGCGTGAGGTAAATATGCGCTATAATATCGTGAATCGTAACGAATCGTGTGAAAAGCATAAAGATATAAACAAAACATTTTTTATTAGAAGCTTTTTGAAATTTCTAATTTGGTCATAACCAGTGATGCCAACTCTTTCGGAGCAAACCGCACATTAACTTTATAAAAAATACCAAAAAGCGTTATGTTGAGATTAAAAAGCGTACAAACATCACCAAAGTTGTATGTAGACTAGTGTATTAAAAAACCGGCCATTTTCATAAACCGGTTTTCGGTTTATTCGAAAAAGCTTATTTTTGAAAAACCGGTTTCCGGTTTCGGTTAAAAAAAAAAACACGGTTAAACCGGTTTTTTCGGTTTTTATTCTTCAGGTTAAAAATAAATTAAACTTAATTAACTTTTTACAAAAAAGTTTTAGCCTAATAAACACAAAATTGATAAATGATTGCGAAAATAGTATCATCTGTAACATAGATGGGAATTTTTCATTACCATTGAAATTTAATTACCATTGGTTGATATCAATGGTAATGAAAAAAATTGTATTACCATTTAATGGTAATTAAATTTTTTTAATTGAAAAAATAATTACCAATTGTAATGAAATGCACCAATTGTTAAAAAACACCAATTATAATTGGTTTCAAAACCATTTGTTTACACATTTTTGTTTTTTTGAAAAGTTATAAATTTAAACATCAAAGCATGTTTTTTTTTTTTTTAATATGAATAAAGACAAAAATCTAAACGCAAAGAAAAAAACTTCAAATATTGTGTTATACAAAAGGCAAACGTGCGTTTGGTTCATAAAATGTGAAAAATTTAAATACAAAATAACAAAAAACAACAGATATTTTCAAATACTAACGATTTTGACAATATTGTGACGACTTTTACTAATGGTAATTATTTTTTTTAATTGATGCCATACCAATGGTAGTTATTTTTTTTTTAATTTTCATTAGTAATTAAATTACTAATGAAATACAACCAATTGTAATGAAAAAAATTTCATTACCATTGACATCAATTTAATGGTAATTAAACCATCAATTAATTGGTGCCATTAATTAATTAGTCCCATCTATGATCTGTAAGATATGGTTTACGGTATCCCATTTAATACAATTTTGATACCATTCCAAAGCTTTGGTGATTTCACTGTCGCCCAATTTCGCTGGAAACTTCGACAGCGAAAATGATTTCGTAATTTCCTACCGAAAAGATATCGTTATCGCAAGGAATAACGATAGTTCTTCCATAAAATCTGAAATAAGTCAGTTTTACTATCGTTATGACAGGATTTTCGGTAGCGAAAACGATATCATATTTTCATTGTACATTTTATATAATTTTTGTATAATATCTGACTTTAGGTAATATTGCTTCGATATTTCAACGGTAATATTTGGTTTATTGGAAAAATAACTAAATTTTAATTTTTTCAATTTAGTTATGAAATTTGTATTTATTTTATTTAAAAATTTGTTTTTATTGAATTGTTTAAAAAGCACAATTAATAATAAATTTAAACATCTGTCCTATCATATTCATTTGGGCTAATTTAGCCTATTCCGATTTTAACAATTTCAAAGGTTTAAAAAAAAATGGTTTGCCACAGGTGCCAAATTTAAAAAAAATAGATATTGATTTCAATATTAAAGGAAGAGACGGACATCCGGAACTCGTTTACATGCCAACATATCTACTACCTGAATATGGTATTACCGCTAAGTTATGTTAGTGTTTCTACAAAACTGTGTAATGTCAATACATATTTTAACTCATTTTATTGTAAAATATTATAAAAACCGGTTAACCGACACAAAATAACCGGTTTCTTGAATATTCGAAATTCAAAACTATTCGAAACCGGTCGAGTTTCTAAGAATGAAAAAACCGGTTAACCGGTTTTCGGTTTTGAATACTCTAATTTAGACCTTTTCCTATCGATTTTTAATATTTTTGAGCCATTCTTTAAAACTGATTATTTTATTTCTTATTTTTTTCCTGTATTAATCTTCTCTTTTAATGTCTAAAATAGCTGCATTACAATATTTGCTTAGAAACTTTTGCATGGGGTATGTAGACTTTTTCCTTGACTGTATGTTGGTCACATTTACCTAGTCTGGTTGGTATTGCAATTCAGCGAAATCGGTTTAGTGGTTCAAAAGTTATGAGCAAAAAACTAAATTTCGGCAGGGGTTTTTCGTGAATATTCGAGATAAAAACAAGTAAGAAAATTATAGTCTTGACCGACCATATAATACCCTACACCAGAGCTTTCCGGAAAATGGGTCCCAGAAAATGAGTACCATGGACCGATTAGATCTATATTTTGTAAAATCTTTAATAAGTGTAAAAAACAGTCACAAATAAAATTTTAGTGAAATAGCCTTCTAATTGTTGACAATAAACAGCTTTAACTAAATATCGTGCGAAATTTTCACATGGAGCCTAAATCCAAAACTGGTCCGATGATAATAAGATTTGATAAGGTTACTAAAGTACGCGTTTAACATACACAAACAAAATGTTGTTCAAATATTTTCTATTTTCATGAAATTTGAGAGATTTATGTGAAAATCGGGAAGGTGGTTTGTATAGAGGCTGCAAAAAGAACTGGTGCGATTACTTTAAAATTCGGAATGGTGATTTGTGAAGACAAAATTCGTTTACCTGCCAAATTTTGAAATGATACCATTATCATACGGTTATTAGAGTCATTTGAGTCAAAACTTAAGAGGACCTTTCTATGGGGGCTACTTCTAAATATGGACCGATTTCTTCTAATTTCAATAGGTTTCGTCCTTAGACCAAGAGAGGCTTGAGTTTCAAATTGCAAGTCAATTGATTAAAATTGCGACCTGTATCGAGTTTGCACCGTTTACATGGACAGACAGACGGACTGACGGACATTGCTAAATCGACTCAAAAAGTTATTCTGAGTCGATCGGTATACTTAAAGGTGGGTCTAGGACCAATATTTCGGGTAGTTACAAACATCAGCACAAACTCATTATGCCCTGTACCACAGTGTGGTGTAGGGTATAAATATGATAACATTCGAAAGACAATTCTGAGGATACTGAAGCTTGGCGTATACATTTGTCCTTCCCCTGATATGGTTTGTACTTAATTTCAGCAAAATCGGTCCAGTGGTTCAATTAGCAAAACTTTGAATTTCAGATTGGTTTCACCTTAAATGCACGTGTTGAAAAAACCGAGATTTAAAAACATTGGTAAGCCGCAAAATTACTTTACAAAGTATTTTTGTCACTTAAGAATATTTATATATGGGCAATTCCATCATGTCGAACGTGACCGTTGCACACATTAAAGTTGAAAAAAAGTCAAAATAAAAAGATTTTTTTTCTTGACAAAAGGGCAAACTTATAGCTCTTACCTAGCTCTATAATTGTTGGTCAGGTTGATTTTGAAAATTGTTTCAAGCGTTCGAGATAATCGCAAAAAAGACAACCATTCGCAGGGGACAAAAAACAGAAGTCGTTTTCGCGACTATCAATCAAAACTCTGATTTCAGCGAAACCTGAGGCAATATCGCAATGCGACTAATTCTGAAATGTTGGCTTATAATGTCTCTTAAAAGTTGTAAAATTTTACCTCAAAATTACTTCTACTTTTTTTAATTTAACTTTAATCACTGTCGCACGGGACCGTTTTTTCCATAATCATATTTATGTTTTTTTTGTTGTTCTTTTTTAACAAATCCCTATTAATATTATAAATCTGATTGTTGGTTTGTCTGTCTGTCTGTCTGTCTGTCTGTCTTTCTGTCTGTCTGTCTGTCTGTCTGTCTGTCTGTCTGTCTGTCTGTCTGTCTGTCTGTTCCGCAATAAGTACAGAACGGCTTAACCGATTTTCATGAAATTTTCACCACAGATAGTACTAACCGAGGCGGGAACTATAGGCCATAAGCGACCGCGATCGGACAAAGGGGCGTAAAATGCCACGCCCCTTTGTACCATGCTAAAGCTATATCTGCCTGTATGACAATAACGGAAAAACGGCTGAACCGATTTTCATGAAATTTTCACCACAGACAGTTCTAACCGATGCGGGAACTATAGGTCATAAGCGATCGCGATCGGAAAAAGGGGCGTGAAATGCCACGCCCCTTTGTACCATTCTAAAGCTATATCTGCCTGTCCGGCAATAACGGAAAAACGGCTGAAACGATTTTCATGAAATTTTCACCACAGATATTATTAACCGAGGCGGGAACTAAAGGCCATAAGCGACCGCGATCGGACAAAGGGGCGTAAAATGCCACGTCCTTTGTACCATGCTTAAGCTATATTTGCCTGTCCGGCAATAACGGAAAAACGGCTGAACCGATTTTCATGAAATTTTCACCACAGATAGTACTAACCGAGGCGGGAACTATAAGTCATAAGCGACAGCAATCGGAAAAAGGGGCGTAAAATGCCACGCCCCTTTGTACCATTCTTAAGCTATATCTGTCTGTCCGTCAATAACGGAAAAACGGCTGATTTCATGAAATTTTCACCACAGATAGTACTAACCGAGGCGAAAACTATGAGCCACAATAGAGGGCGATCAAAAAAAGGGGCGTAAAATACCACGCCCCTTTTTGTTACACTGAAAGCTAATTCTGCTTTTTATGCAATTACGCTTAAACAGCTGAACTGATTTTCATCATGAGATTTTCACCAGATAGTATTAACCGAAGCGAAAAGAATAATCCAAAATAGAGGACAATCGATGAAAAGGGGCGTATAATGCCACGCCCCTTTGTATTACATTGAAAGTTATTTCTTTCTGTTTCGAAATCACGCATAAACGGCTAAACCGATTTTAATGAAGTTTTTACCAAAGATAGTACTAACCGAGCCGAAAACTAGAAATTATAATAGAAATAATGTCACGCCCCTTTTTACTATACTGAAAGTTTTTTCTGCATATTCCGTAATCATGCTTAAAAAAAATAAAATAGATAATAAATAAATAATAACATATATAAAAAACAGTTTTCATTAACAAGACAAACCGACATTTAAAATCCTACTGATGATGACACTAACTGGGGTGTTTGAAACCGGTATAGGAAATACCAGAAATGTCCATAATTTTTAGAAATTCAATTTTCTTCTGCATTTTTTCAACTTGAACCCTTATAGCACGCCCCTTTTTATTTATTTGAACGCTATTTCTGTCTGTTTCGTAATAAAGCATAAACTGCTAAACCGATTAGAATGAAATTTTTACCACAGATAGTAAGTACTTACCGAGGCTGGAACTATAGATTAAAATAGAGCGCGTTCGGACAAAGGGGCGTAAGTTGACACGCGCCTTTGTACTATACTGAAAGTGTTTCTGACTGTTCCTTAATAACGCTTAAACGACTAAACCGATTTTAACAAACTTTTTTCAATAGATAGTACTAACAGAGGCGGGCACTTTAGTATGTATCAACTGCCACGCCTACTGGAAGTTCATTCTGCCTTGCCGCAATCACGTTTTAAACGGTTATTTTAATTTTCACCACAGTTAGTTAGTACTTATTTAGGCGGAAACTATAGACACGACCAGACAAAGGCGTGAATTGCCCTTTGCAATACATTGAAATTTATTTCTGCCCGATCCGTACACACGCGTTAACGGTGAAACCAGTTTTAATTAAATTTTCACCACAGATGGTATTTACCGTAGTGATCGGGAAAAGGAGCTTAAAATGCTGCACCCCTTTGTATTAACTTAAAAAAAAATATATTTTCCTGTTGAACGATATGCCATATTAGCCCGCGATTAGACAAATGGGTGTAAAATGACACGTCAATTTGTAATATACAGAACGCTACTTCTGGCTTATTTGCTATAATGCAAAAACGACTTAACCAATTCCTTTAAACACTACTGTTAGAACTAACTGAACGCGAACTATTTGCTATATCAGAACCTGAAAACAGTTGTGCCGATTTCAATGAAATTTCCAACACAAATAGTGATATAGCCAATATTGAACAGCGATTGATAAAAAGGCATATAATGACACGCCCCTTTGTACTTTAGCGTGAGTTATGTCTGCTGAGTAAATTTAATTGCAATTTTCTTCACGCTAACTAATAGGGGAACTATGGGTCACATGAGACCAAAATTGAACTAAATGCGTTAAATGCCACACCCACTTGAACTACAGTGAAAGTTATGTCTTTATTGATGCTTTCACTACATAAAGTGCTAACCGAGGATGGAACTATAGGTTCCTTTTAAAAGCCATTAAACAAATACATTAATATTAGGTTTGTTCCCATGACGGAGGAAAACGTACACACCATGTTCCTGACGCTAAGCGAAATCGAAAAAAAAAATCGACCAAACCTCATGAATAGGTTTATATTCACCAATGAAAAGCTACGAAGAAGTAGATAAATTGACTAATAAAAAACTCATTCATTACATAATATTTTTTGCAACCCGGGCAACGCCGGGTGCAAAACAGCTAGTTATAAATAAATAAGCTTAGAAAACTTCAGTGGTTCAAAAGTTATTAGCAAAACCGAGAATTTCAGATTAGTTTCACCTTAAATCCATGTGTTGAAAACCCGTTAAACAGGTTTTTAAAACATTCGTAATTCACAAAACTATTTTACAACGTAATTTTGTCACTCACAAATTTTGTCACAAAAAAGTACACTCGAAAAAGTTTTACACTCAAAAAAAATTTTACACTCAAAAAAAATTTAGTAAATTATTTTTTTTTTTTTCAATAATTACTTAAAAAAAAAAATTACATAACATTAAATATTTCTAATCCAAAATGTTATTTACTTTCACTTAAAAAGGGCATTGTGGAGGGTATTCATAGATTAACTTAAACTTTTTAACTTGTTTAATTTATTGCCTTGTAATTTCATTTCATCTTCCTTCAACTTTTCTTTCCGCCGTTTGCATCTCTCTTTATTTTTTTCGCCGTTTATACTCATCTATATTTAAATAATTTAAAAAAATGTATCAAAATAAGTAAATCAGTTATTTAAGAAAAAAATATTTTTTCAAAATTTGAAAATCCACACTTACCATATCGCACGTGACCAACTTTATATAAGAACCAAGATCACAGATTTTATTATTTTTTAATTTTTTTTTTTTTATTTTAATTTTAATAAAAATCTGTGTTTGTTCTCAATATTTGATGAACTTTCGTCATGTCCACTTGACGCACTAATTACAAATGTTGTTTTTCAATGTCGCACGGGACATCGAAATATGTGATAAAGCATATCAAAAACTAACCGTTATTTTTTGAATTGCATAGTTTGTTAGCATTTTTTTTAGCTCTTTGTATCTCCAGAAAGATTTTTTAAAAGCAAAAGTCAATAGTTAATGCTTCTCTTTAAGAACTTTTAACAAAACAAAAGGTGCAATAGAAATGTCCCAATGAGAAAAAATTGGCTTGCTCGACTTTACATTCGAATATCTCAAAATGGGTTATGAATAAATGTAAAATTTGTTCACGTTAGTTAAATTTGATTGTTTTCCTATGAAAATATGTTAAAACAAATTCGTTTCAAGAACTTTTGGTTTTTTGGTCTTGGTAGACCTTTTGGTGGAAGTGCCCATATTAATTAAAAAAAAAATCAAGAGGGGTAAAATTTGACGAAAATGCACTCAAAAAATGCATTTGCAATTAACATGCATTTTTTTAAATCATAATATAAAAAAAAATCGGACGACCCAAATTCAGATTTGTGGTTTTGTATCGTAATTTTGACCGATATATATTTTGGGGTCCCCTGCCGTTATTTCGATACGTTACACTCGGAACGAAAAAGTGAGTAAACCCCAATATTGTGATAGGAGGGTATACAAATAATTTCACTAGGCCGAATATCTTAAAAGCTTTCATAAAACTCGTAAAACTTACAAAAATGTAACTTTAAAACCATTAAAAAATTTAACTTAGAAATGTCTTACAAGGGAAGTATCTCAACCCGTATGAACAGATGTGCCTGAAACTTAAAATATATATAAAAGAGACGATTTTAAGGTTGGGGTGTCTCGGCTTATCGGCCATATCAGTGTTTTAAAATTTCGTTTTCCCCTTATGAAACAATGTGGACCTCCGGGAAAATTTCGATATCTCCCAAACTAACAGGAATATCCCCTATAGAGCAAAAATACGTTTCGACTTAAATTTAATAAAGATTAGTTCGTATTCATATGAACATCGTAGGTCCATGTCTTCATATAAATACCCCCTAAAATTTGCACATTTTCTTAAAAAAAGTATTTAACGAAGATAAACTTTTACAAGTTTGTGCCACCGTTGGATAGGCATTAAAAAACCCTTTCTTCTCATAAATATGTAAACATCTTTCTTAGAAAGAAATGGCTGAAAAATACAAAAAACGATTTTTTCGCCATTTTTTTACCCATGTTTTGAACCCCTAAATTCCCGATATGGCCAATAAGCCAAGACACCCCAACCTTAGAATTGTCTCTTTTATATATATTTTACGTTTCATGCAAATCGGTTCATAAGGGTTGAGATACTTCCCTTGATTGTTTTGCTAAACGTAAAAAGTTTTAGAATCTAAGAGTTTGAGGATTTTTCTATATGTTAAATGTTTAAGAATCTACAAAATGTCTCAGAATTTAAAAATAGAAACTTTCTCCCTCAGGAACGTTTATATAACTTTTCAACATAATATGTATTTCCATCGTTCTATTGATCCAGTTCAAATTATTTAAACCCCATCTTTCCTATTGTATTGCAAAGCCTCCCATGACCTCTTTTTCTACATTTACAAAATATTTATAAACTTTTTTTAATTTAAATTTTTTCTATTTCAAAAAATTTTGCAAAATGCATTTCTCTGTCTTAATTTATTTATTTTTTTTAATTTGTGAGAAACATTTGTTGGAGCTTATGACGCATCTCAAACAAAACAACTACAACAAAAAAAAAAACTTTTTTTTCTGTTGGCTTTCATTTATCTTGGCAAACAACAATTTCTACGTTTCCGTATCATTAACGTAACAAACGATTTCAAAAGGATCTAAAATACACACAATGCAATGGAAACAATGACGAAAAAAAATTCAAACATAGCAGCCCAGCAGCAGCAGTAGTACACTCAAAATAATAACTCTGTCAAATACTCTGTAAAATGACTGTAATTGCAATTCAACAGATATTTGACAGAGTTTTCTGTCAGAATACATACTGAAAGAAAATATTTTTAGTATGTTGTGACAAAAAACAATTTTTTTTTTCAGTTATATTACTTTAAACTTTTGTAATTTTTATTTTACAGATAATTAACGGATTTTTCTGCTAAAATAGAGATTTTACTTTGTATTTTTTGTAATAAAAAAATAAGTTTTTTTTGGTTACAAAATAATGTTATCTCAATTTTTAGCTGTATTAAAAAAAAATATTATCCAAAAAACAAATTTTAGAGATCTTATAAAAATTTTGCAAAAAAAACATGCATTTAACTAAACTATGTAAATTTACAGAGTTTTTTCTGTAAAATTTTGTATGCATCTAATGCATTTTACAAATGTATGTAAATTTACAAAGTGTTTCTTTGTTTAATGGTGCTTTATGGTGCTTTAACTAATTTTTTACTAGAAACTCTTTATTGTTCTAATAATTTTATAAAGTTTAATCGTAAAATTACAGAGTTTTTCTGTTAAAAGGATCTCATATTCAACCAATATTTTACTAAAAAACCCAGTAATTTAACAGTTTTTTTTTGTCCAAATCATTTTACAGAGTTTTTTTTAGTAAAATTACTAACTTGTGTTGCTACCTACAAATGTATTGTGTACTCTGTTAAACTAGCAAAGTTTTTCTGTTATTTAACAGAGTTATTATTTTGAGTGTAGCAATAGTATTGCATGAACATTTTCGGCTTTTTGCATTATAAGGATTGTAGAAAGCTGTCAGCAAATTTCATTATGTACTTTAGTAAAGCTTACAAAACAAATACATACACACAGACATACACAGCCATCCACAAACACATACATATACCAAACTACTTAAAGTGGTGGCTGGTGCTAGGAGGGAATGAGAAATGCAATATACTAAAGTGTTTAAAATTCTACCAATGAAATGTGGTTTCAAACAAAACTGAGTAAAGCTGGGAACAGTGATTTGGAGGAATAATGAATGAAAAACAATTTCCATTAACAAGACAATCCGACATTTAAAAAATCCTGCTGATGATAACACTAACTGGAGTGTTTGATAACGATATGGGAATACCAGAAATGTCTAAAATTTTTAGAAATTCAAATTTTCTTCTGCATTTTTTCAACTTAAACTGATCGATCTGAACTCACAGAAAAAAAAACAATAAATAAAATTACTGACAAAATATGTCGCCATTACGCACTAGGGCGCACATTGGTTGAAGAGTGTCCGAAATTCATTTTTTTCATGTTCGCCACTTGGATAATTTTTTGGTATTTTGTTGTCAGATATCTGAACATTATGATTCCGTAATATAAGGCTGATATATTTATTATTTGTTTGGACAGACATTCTCAAAGTTCATATATGTTTGCTTGTTTAAAATGGCATGCAAATTTACTGTATATTCAATCTTTTGTTACAATCATAGTAAACTTATCATTTGACTTTGTTGTATATTTTCGTAAATGACAATTGTCATTGATGAGATTTGCATTAAAAAAAGTTGTAAAAAGGGCCATATAAAAAATTTCGTAGAACAAAATATAAACAATATAAAAATTTCAATGTTCATCCAGTGGACTGCATCTTTTTAGCGATGTGGAGCGCTGTTTAACGAAAGATGTCAAATTACAGCTTTAAGTCTCAGCTGCAAGTTAAAAAATAATGCAGATGCTCGTACCTGCTCCTTTCCAAAAAACAGTTAAAACTATAAAATGATAAAGTAACAAAACATGAATTTTAGTTCATGCTTCAGAAACTCAGATTTTTGTATGTAAAAAAGTAACAAAATCATTTTTCGACTCACGCACAAAATTTTTTCGACCGCTCACGCACGATCACGTGAGTAATTCAAATTTTGGCTAACGTTCATGCGTGATTCACGTGAATCACGAAACAACAAATCTATATATATATTTTCCCTATTTGTGTGTTCCACTTTTTTTGTCTATCCAGAGCTTTTTGAAGCCCACTGATGAGCTACAAAGCTGAAAATTGGCATGCATATAGTAAAACACCTGGGGCAGATCCTAACGTAGCCGGATTTTCGATTTTTTGCCTGTGGGCGGAGAAATAAGCGAAAAAGTGGGCGTGGCAAAATTCAATTTTTTGACATTTTTGCTTAATTTAAAGCCCCCTAATGACTTAGGAAGCTGAAAATTTCCTAGAATATAGTCCTAACGATGGCGCATATCCCCAAGTAATTTTCGCAATATGGGCGGAGAATTGGGGGAAAAGTGGCGTGGCAAAAGTGTGATTTTTTAACATTTTTACTCCTTTTGAAGCCTCCAAATGACTTAGGAAGCGGAAAATTGCATAGCATTTAGTTCTAACAATGAAGCACATCCTGAAGTAATCGGACTTACATTTTTCAGACTGTGGAAGAGAAATGAAGAGAAAAATGGGGCGTGGCAAAATTGTGTTTTTTAATATTTTAACTAATTTAAAGACCCCAATGACCTATGAAGATGAAAATTTACATTTTAGCTTATTGTAAAGTCCTTTAATGACTTAGGAAGCTGAAAATTTCCTAGCATATAGTCCTATCGATGAAGCATATCCTGAAGTAGTCGAATTTTAAATTTTTGGACTGTGGGCGGAGAATTGAATGGAAAAAGGAGGAATGGATAAAATTGGTATTATTAACATTTTAACTTATTTTGAAGTCCCCAAAGTGAGCGGAAAATGGACAGCGTATAGTGCTAACGATGTTGTATATCCTGAAGTAATCGGATTTTAAATTTCTCGACTGTGGACGGAGAATTAAAAGATGAAAGAGCGTGAAAAAATTGGGTTTTTAATATTTTAACTAATTTAAAAACCCCGAATGACTTAGGAATATGAAAATTGACATGTATATAGTAGGTTTCATGGGGAAGATCAACACGAACCTGGATTTTTGATATCCAGTGTATGGGTGGAGAATAAGAAAGGCAAAGGGGCGTGGTAAATTTATTTCCATGTATTTTCTGTACATATATTTTTTTTTTGTGTTTTTCTTATTTTTTGTGTATCCAGCGCTTTTTGAATTTCATTAATAGACTTATAAGCTTAAAATTGGCATGTATATAGTAAAACACCAGGGACAGATTCTTATGAAGCCGGATTTTTTACCTGTGGGCGGCGAATTACGAGAAAATGGGGACTTGGCAAAATATTTTTTTTTGTAACATTTTAGAGTAGTTTTAAGCTCCGTTCCTATGAATTAGGAAGCTGAAGTCCCTAACATGTAGTCCTAACTACGAAGCATATTCTAAAGGATTTTTTACCTGTGGGCGGCGAATTACGAGAAAATGGGGACTTGGCAAAATATTTTTTTTTGTAACATTTTAGAGTAGTTTTAAGCTCCGTTCCTATGAATTAGGAAGCTGAAGTCCCTAACATGTAGTCCTAACTACGAAGCATATTCTAAAGTAGTCCGATTTAACATTTTTGGTATGTAGACGGAGAGTTGAGGGGAAAAAGGGACAAGGCAATATTGTGTTTTATTTTTTTTAATTTAACTAACTTTAAAGCCCTAATGACCTACGCAGCCGAAAATTGGCCAGCATATTGTCCTGACACTGGACCATATCCTAAAGTAGTCAGACTTAAAATTTTTGGACTGTGGACGGAGAATTAAGAGGGAAACGGAGCTTATCCTAAAGTAGTCAGATTTAAAAATATGGACGGAGAATTAAGAGAAGAAACGGGCGTGGAAAAATTATGTTTTCACATCTTACCTAATTTTGAAGACACCTTATGACCTTGAAAGATGAAAATTGGGATGCATATGGTACGGACTATGGCAAAAATAAACACCGACCTGAATATCCAGTGAAAGGGCGGAGATAAAAAAAACCGTTGTGAGTTTTGTTCAGTTTATATATATAGGTGGTTATTCATAAAACCTGAAATATATTTAAAGTAGGTTTATTTGACAGATATTGCAGGAATTATTGTCAAATAAACCTACAATAAGTCTGTTATAAGTATTATGAATAAGAGCCATAATCTGTAACTCAATCATAAATATAATAATCATAAAAACTAAAATATAACTAAAGAAGGTTTATTTGACAGATATTTGTCAAATAAACCTACAATAAGTCTACTATAAGTGTTATGAATAACAGCCTCAAACTATTTCTGAAACCCCTAATGACTAAGGATGCTGAAAATTGTAAAGCATAAAGTATTGACAATGGATCATATCCTTATGAATTCAGATTTAATATTTAAACTGTGTACGGAGAATTATAAGGAAAAATGTATTTGAAAAAATTGTGTTTTTTAACATTTTAGCTAATTTTAAAACCCTTCATGACTAAGAAATATACAAATTAGTGCCCCCATTTCCCGGTTCTCGGTATTCCCGGTTCTGGAATCGGTTTCCCGGTTCAAGATATATTCCCGGGAATACCGGTATTCCCGGTTCTGATCCTGGTACCGGTTATCAAAACCAAAAAAAAAATGTTTAAATTACACTATTTTATGAGTATTTCAGTAATATTTAGTTGTGTTTTTAAAAAAATTAAAAAATAATGTAACTATTTTTTTCTTTAATTAAAAAAATAAAATGGAAATGGTGTTTTTCACATGTTTTGTATTTTTTTTTTGGTAAAAGCAAATAAAAAATTTTAATTGTACAAAATTTTACAAAATATTCATACCGGTAGTCCCGGGAATGCCGTCAGAACCGGAACCAGGAATACCGGTATTCCCGGGAATACCGGGAATGAATTGAGAACCGGGAAACCGGTACCATTTCCCGGTAATACCGAGAACCGGGAATACCGGTATTCCCGGTACTACGGTACTGACCGTAGGCACTAATACAAATTTTCATGTATATAGGAGTGACGATGGGACATATCCACACGATGGATTTTTGATATCCGGTTTAAGGACGGAGAGACGAAATGGGCGTGCTAAATTTAGTTCTAAAATTCTACCAATAAAACCTTTTATACTCATAAAATTTTTTTCCAGTTTAGGAAATATATTGATGTAACTCAATGTAGCAATATTAAATTTTTGAAGCACAAAACATAATTTTTTATAAAGTTAAGTAAAAAATTAGAATTATTAGGAAAAGTAATTTGGTGTTCCGCCTGGCAGGGACAGGCTATTCGACTAGTTTTATATATATTGCATGGATACTGCCAAGTTGTTTGTTGATCTCTATGGTTGGTACTACATGCCTGTAACTGTGCATAAGATTCTGGTGTATGGTAGCAAAATTATAGCAGAAGCTATTCTGCCAATAGGTATGTCTCTATATAAAGGCCCTTATTTAACGATTTCATTTTTATTTTTTGACATTTTAATTGATTACACCGCTCTACAAATCTGAGGTTTGTCGCTGCGTTTTGGATAAAACCTAAAAAAGTTGATAGGGTTTGGTGCCCCAATTCCAAAACGGTCACTCAAATTTTTCTATCACGTCACAATTTTGAGAAAATCGCGGTTAAAGTGTCAAAAAATGCCCATTTTGACCATTTTTGGACGCCTATAAAATAAGATCCTAACATGCAAATGACTTGGTATGAAGCTCATTCGAAAGTGTGTAATTTTCTCTTTCAGACAAGATCAAATCTTCTTGGAATTTAATTTTCTAAAATGGTAAAAAAATCATTAGCCACAAGTGCTTTAAATCTAAAATTTACGTATGAATTTGTATGGAAATTTGTTAAAAAACACTGTGTAAATAAACTAAATATTGAAAAAATGGAAGGTTTTTTGCTAATGATTTTTTTACCATTTTATAAAGTTAAATTTTTAGAAAATTATATCTTATCTTTAAGAGAAAATTACAGGCTTTCGAATGAGCTTGATACCAAGTCATTTGCATGTCAGGATCTTATTTTATAAGCTTTTAAAAAGGGTCAAAAATGCCCTTTTTCGGCATTTTAACCGCGAATTACTCAAAATCCTGACGTGATAGACAAATTTGGGCTCCGGATTTGGAATCAAATCCAAATCACTAACCAGAATCCGAAACGCATTTTCTTGTTGAGCTGTGTTATTTGTATCAGGTATGCTGTCCGAGGAAGCTCAGGAAGCGAGGAATAAAGATTATAGAGCCTAAAAATTACATCATTCGCGAAGAATTGGACATGTAGCCACTAATGAAGACGCAATGCATAATCTTTCATTGTCTTCAGACCCATTTATAAATAGATTTCGCTCAAAGCTGCAAATTAAAAAATTTGAGTACGATAATGATGTTAAAAAATGATTTAAAGACTATGCTTAAATTACTTATTCATGTTTTTTCTATTTGTTTTTTCTATGGGAGGTGTGCGGATCAGGTATACATTTTATAATTATAATATTTATTTTTTGTGAAAATTGAGTTGATGCATTAAAAATCAAGGGAGTTATGCCACTTTTTCAATACAAGTTGTATGGCGGATATTTTTCAAATTTCACACAAATGATTCTGAGTGTTTAAAAATGATATGTGCCAAAAAACAATGACGTAGATCAAAATTTAATTTTCACTTTGTATGGGAGGTGGGCGTAAAAGTGTGCGGATCATTTTGATTTTTGCATTTTTTTCTTGATTCAAACAAAAAATGCCTATGTGCCAAGTTTCATTGTCCCTCGACAACTTCTTCTATTTGTAGCCGCTCGTTCTGTGAACATCAACCAATGTGGGGTGTCCCGTTAAATTTCAAATTTCGAATATCATGTCATAGTACCTGCCAAACGATGGCCACGTAAGAGCTGATTGTGGGAAAGTTTATGAAAAAATTTCGCAAGGTCATCTTCAGTCGGAAACCAGCGGTCAAAGTTGGAAAAAAATTACGTATTTCGACCAAAATTCATGTCCGGATTTATAGCCAAATCCAGATCAAAAATTTGCAAATTTTACGTACTTTATTATAAAAATATTTAAAAATCCAGAACCGCGATTTTGGTCCACAGTTGCTGATTTTAAAACATGAAATTTATTTTTTTTATCCATATTGGAAAAGTTGGAAAATGTTAAATGTGTTATCTAAAAAATATTAAAAAAAAATATTAACCGCGATTTTGGTTAAAAAATGCTCATTAGCGATTTTTATCCACAGATTTTTAGATAACAAAAGTTGGAAAAAGTTAAGTGTATTATCTAAAAAAAATTAAAAAATATAAAACGCGATTTTGGTTCAAAAATGCTGATCTGCGATATTGGTCCACAGATGTTGATCAGCATTTTCGACCAAAAATCGTGTTTTTATATTTTTTTTTAATATTTTTTAGATAACACACTTAATATTTTCCAACTTTAGAGACCAATTTGGATAAAATACATTCTTTTATGTTTAAAAATCAGCATCTGTGGACCAAAATCGCGGTTATAGAATTTTTTAAATGTATATTTGGGTTTTCGTGTCAACTGACACAACTTTTGAAACCAATATCCTCCGATCGGGATGAAATTTGCTTCAAGGTTAGTCCTATTGGATAGTATTTCAGACACAAATTTTCAACGAGATCGGTGAAGAACTCTCAGAGTTAGAGGGGGTCGAAATTTGACATTTTGGCCAAAGAGGTGTATATTCTCATCCATGTAACTTCTTACCTATTGTTTTTAGCAAAAAATTTCCCAAATAGTTTAGATAGCTATTTCTTCAGTCTTTCGAAAAAAAATATAAAAAAAAATAAAAAAATTAATTTTTATTTTTTTTTCTTTAAAATCCAAAACTTTTTTGACTTTTTCCTCAAATTGGGCCCTTATGTTTTGATTCAAAAGAAAGCTTAGGTGATTTCCTTTAAGAGCTATGGGGTCGCTTAGTGGGATGCGAGTGGGATATCTATGAAATTTTTTATTTTTTTTAACTTTGGAACACAAAAAACGGTTCTTCAATTTGCACTATGAGGCGTGGGATAGCTAACCAGTTTTCGATTTTGATCCGCGATACCCTCTAATTTTTTTAGGTTCGAAAAAGAAAGCACGAGTTAAAAAATGGGGCGGTGGGGGGACCATATGTCCCCTCATTGGGGTCAAAGTTGGGCGTAAAGGGGTAAAAATCCTCAAAAAGCCCCAAAACTCCCCTAGAAACGCCCCTGGAGGGGTGCAATGTGAGACCGACCTCCAATACTTTTCTGCCCCCAACATTTTTCTTGAACATACCTTACCCATATTTCCACTTCCTAAGGGGGCTCCCATACAAACCATTTTTAAAAAATTTGATCCTACCATTCTAACGTACCCTAAAGTGCCCCTAGTAAGGCCAAATGTATGACCGACCTCCATTATTTTATTAATTCCAACATTTTTTGCAAACATACCTACAATGTATCTTTAACCCTTAAGGTGGTCCCCATACATTTCTTTTATTTTTTATAAATTTGTTTTATTAAACCAGCTCCTACCGACCAACCCCCATTATTTTTTAGTTACCAACATTTTGTCCGAACATCATAACACCCTATCTCCACTCCCTAATGGGCTCCCATACATTATAAAGACATGTATTTTTAAAAACTAATAAAAAAATAAAAAAGAATGTATGGGGACCCCCTTAAGAGTAGAAAATAAAGGGTAGGTATATTCTGAGAAAATGTTGGAGTTAAAAAAAATATTGGGGGACGGTCATACATTTTACTTCTCTAGGGGCACCCTATGGACAGTTAGAGGAGCAGGAGCAAATTTTATAAAAATGTCATTTTGTATGGGAGCCCCTTTAGGAAGTGGAAATAGGGGTAAGGTATGTTCAAGAAAAATGTTGGGGGCAGAAAATATTGGAGGTCGGTCTCACAATGCACCCCTCCAGGGGCGTTTCTAGGGGAGTTTTGGGGCTTTTTGAGGACTTTTACCTCTTTACGCCCTACTTTGACCCCAATGAGGGGCCATATGGCCCCTCCCCACCGCCCCCATTTTTTGGCTCGTGCTTTCTTTTTCGAACCTAAAGAAATTAGAGGGTATCGCGGATCGAAATCGAAAACTGGTTAGCTATCCCACGCCTAAAAGTGCAAATTGAAGAACCGTATTTTGTGTTCAAAAGTTAAAAAAAAAATTTTCATAGACATCCCACTCGCATCCCACTACACTCAAAAAAAAAGTGAACTAAAATCTGGGAAAATTAACTCAATTTTGAGAAAAAGAGGGAATGATTTGGCTCCAAAGATTTATTTTCTTGGTTTTAGTTCATAATTTTCCCAAAAATAAGGAAAACAAAGTTATTTAATTTTAAGCCAATTTTAACTATAAAATGGGAAAAGTTATACTTCACATTTTAGAAATAGATTGGGTCTAGACCCTGGACCCATGGGTTCGGACCCCATTTAACTCGAGACCCCGTTGGGTCCTGTAAGGGTTCCCATAGATTTTGAACCAAAACTTGTGTCCGTTTCGCTCTAACTTGCTTAGTTTTTGAGATACGGTAATAAGGGGCCTGATAGGGTCTTGAGAAGCTTAAAAACCGGATAACTCAAAAACTATTAATCGGAGGGCTTTCGGGTATTTTGCGGAAGTGTTCTACGAGCCAAGAGCTACAAAAATGCCGTTGAACGTTTTCTCGTGTTGGCAGTATTTACCGAGATATGTGTATATATAAAATCTCGGGAATTTCAAATTTTAGATCTAAAATTAGGGTCTTGAGACCCCGACAGATATGCAGAGCTAGGCTATTCCATATTTTTCTTTGTAGTCTTTCTTTTGAAAATTTCATCCGTTTCGCTCTATCTCTCTTAGTTTTCGAGATATCGCCATTTTGAATTTTTAACTAAATTATAAGAAGTTATTTACTAAATTCTCAGAAGTCATTAACTAAATTCTAAGAAGTACACTTCCTCAATTCAAAGAAGAGAAATACGATGATGTTTTTTTTAGTAAATTTTAACTAAACTTGAACTAAATTGTTTTTTAAGAAATATGTCTTAAAAATAAAGATACGATTCTTAGATTTGTGGAAAATTTCTTTCGCAGTAAGAAGTTTTTTCCTAATATTAAAAAAATCCATTTAAAGAAAACTTTGAACTAATTATAAGTAAATGAACTAAATTTTTTTCCTCATAGTTAAGAAAATTTCTCACTTTTAAGTTAAATTTAACTAAATTTTAGGAAAATTCATGATAAATTTTCAAAGACATTTTTTCCTGAAATTTAGTTATGTCTTTTTTTTTCAGTGTAAGCGACCCCACAGTTCTTAAAGGAAATCGCCTAAGCTCTCTTTTGAATCAAAAAAAAGGGCCCAATTTGAGGAAAAAGTCAAAAAAGTTTTTGATTTTAAGAAAAAAAATCAAAATTTTTTTTTTATTTTTTTTTTTTTCGAAAGACTGAAGAAATAGCTATCTAAACTCTTTGGGACACATTTTGCTAAAAACAACAGGTAAGAAGTTACATGGATGAGAATCAACACCTCTTTGGCCAAAATGTCAAATTTCGACCCCCTCTAACTCAGAGAGTTCTTGACCGATCTCGTTGAAAAATTGTGTCTGAACTACTATCCAATAGGACTAACCTTGGTGCAAATTTCATCCCGATCGGGAGATCTCGGTTTCAAAAGTTGTGTCAGTTGACACGAAAACCCCCATATGTATATAAAAAAACAAAATGCTTTAATTCGGCTTCTGGTTGACATATGTGAACATAATAAACAAGTACGAGCATATTTTTTGACAAAAAAAGAAAAAAATCGCGGATGTTTTTTTACCAAATTTTTTTTTCGTGGAATTTTTTTAAAAATTTTTTATTTTTTTTTTTTAAGTTATTTCCTTTTAAATAAAGTTTTTTGCAATTATCTTTTTGAAATTGTGGAGGGTATCACTACATTCGGCAAGGCCAAATTTAACTTTTTTACTTGTTCTAATTCCTATTCCAGCGGAAAAAGGCTAAAAAATTATACTTGTGCGCAGTCGACACACGTACACTATAAAATTCTGTTGATTTATTGACTTTTGTGATTGCTACAACCACACAACCATAAATGTTATAGTATGTGTGTGCCCCTCACTGAATTAAAGCTTTGATATTCTCATAGAATAATTTTACGTTACCGATTTCCTAAAAAAATTCTCAATTTCTAGCAAATTCGTTCCTATTCCAACCACTGTAGTTTGATTTTGACAAGGATTTTTCTATTCGTAGGCACTATAAAACAAATACAAAGTTTTACTTATATTATTTTTTTGGTAAAACAAAAAAAATTTAAACAAATTTTTTATTTTTTTTATATAAAAATAAAAACAATAACCAAACAAATGCAATTTGTAACAAATGTTGCTTCTTTTACTTTTATAACACCAAAACAAAGTAGGAAAATAAATTTTTCTGCTCTTTTTTTTTGTTTTGGGAAAAAAAAAAACATTTTTAGTTTTTCCAAAGTTTTAGTTTTTAAGCTTAATTCATATCCAAGGTACATTTAGCATACCAAGAAATACAACACGTAAGTGTTGCGGTAAATATTCATAGCAACAAAAATTGCAGGTGTTCAAATGTAACTGCAATAACAACACTAGATTGTTAAACTTACACCATTTCCAACAGAAATTTTGAATGTTTGGAATTATTTCCGGCTAAAATCAATCTTTTTCTATTATATTTAGGTGCAAGTTTTTTTGGGTTAGAAGGTTTTAATATTAAAGTAACCTTTTTTTGGATTTTTGGAAAATTTTCACCAAAACTTTAAATTTTTGAAAAATTAAAAAATAAAAGAAAATTATTTAAGGGCAGTGACATGCCGAATATTCAAAAAATTTCTGAAACCAGTAGAGCGGTTTTCGAGATATCGCCATTTGAAATTTTTCAAAAAATTTCCAAAAATTCCGTTTTTTTCTATGTCGAAATTCGATTTTGATAATTTTTCAAATTTTCAGATCTTTTGGTACAAAAAAAATCGACAATACAAAATTTGCAGACATTTTTAAATTGCTTCTTATTATTTATAATATTTTTTTTAAATATTTTCTAAATTTTTTCAACTCTTTTCTTCAATTAACAAGTGTGGACGACCAAAGAGCGCTGATGATGTGAGATAATGTAGCAACTCTTGAGTGCTGTGTTTCATCTAACATTGTTCTTATAACAATTCAGAAACGGTGTTTTCAAATATATCGTGAAGAACAATATGCGAATTTTGTAGTAGCAGGAACATATTCTGTGTATGTTAGTGTGTATTTCTGATATACGAATATTGCAACACAAATTTTGGCAATACACATATATATTTTTTTTTCGTTTTCTGTTCAAATGCAACGTTCTTAAAAGTTGTGGTTTTTAAGGATACTAGGAAAATTGTATCATAATATTTTGATTGCAATGCAATGCCTGCATATATGCCTGTCTGGGGGTAATGCAGTAAAAAACAATGAAAACGAAAACTTTCTGTTTGAATTTTGCAACAAAACAAAAAATGCTGCATACTTGCATATGTTTTATATGCAGCTTATAAAGAAAATAAGGGGTTGTGTTGAATTGTTGATCGGCTGGCTGGTTTTAGGAAAGGGTCGCAATAGAATTTGTAGTTTTCTTTGGCTCATATACTCTTACTTTAGCAAAAAAGGATATTCATACTGTTCTGTTGTATCTTGAAAATAACACTGTGCAACAGTGATTTTTTAGGTTTAACAATTAAAAAAGTTAAATTCAACCTTGCCGAATGTAGTGATACCCTCCACAATTTCAAAAAGATTATTTCAAAAAACTTTTTTTTAAAAGGAAATTACTTTTGAAAAAAAAAAAATTGGTTTAAAAAAAAATTTTCGCGAAAAAAAAATTTTTTTTGTTAAAAAAAAATCCGCTATTTTTTTCTTTCTTTGTGAAAAAATATGTTCGTACTTGTTTAAATTACATTTGGTGTTCAATTATGTTCAAATATGTCAACCATCAGCCGAATTAAAGCATTTTGTATTTTTAGGTTATGTTGAATGTACTAAAATTTTTGAGGTGTCCTTACATTTTCGATCATAACTTTGGAACTGCTTAACCGATATCGCTCAAATGCAATACCAAACTTCTCGGGAGAACTTCCAATGAATATGTTAAGTTTCAGTCATATCCGTGTAGTATTTTGGTCGTGATCACCATTTCCACAGACAGACGGACATCGCTAGAATGTCTTAAGATCGATCGGGGATCATGAATATATATATACTCTATGGGGTCCCAGACCGATATTTCGATGAGTTACAAACGGATTGACAAACTTTTATATACACTCTATCACGAAGTGGAGGGTATAAAAATCCAACCACAGTATTGGGGTATACTCATTTTGTAGTTCCGTATGCAACTTATCGAAATATCAGTGTTGGTAAAGTATATATTTTATTGACCCGTGATCGATTTTAAGACATTCTAGCGGAATACACTGACCGAAATTTGAAAAATTTTTGGATGGGTCATCGGTCTGGACACTCGTTTTTCGGTTTTCCTCTCAACGCTGATTCCAAATCTGGTTTCCAAAATGTTCCGTAACGTCAGGTTTTTGAGATAATTGAGGTCAAAGTTCACAAAAAACGCATTTTTGTGCATTATTGAGAGAATTTTTTTGTGATGTTTTTGGATAATATTCTGGGATCATAAAACTTGTTTTCGATTAACATTTCGATGCTGATTCTGAATCTAGTTTTCAAATTTTTCTATTACGTCATGTTTTCGAGAAAATTGAGGTCAAAGTTCGCAAAAAACGTGTTTTGTCCATTTTTGAGAGCTTATAACTTTTTAACGGGTTGTGATAGAACGGAAAATTTGGTACCATTTTGTTAAATTGAAAATGCCCTTTAATTGTGCATATTTAAATAATTAATTAAAAAAGAAAATGGAAAAACCTAATATTTCCGCCCTCTTTGGTGGGTTTTTGGAACTTTTTTTAAGAGTTTGAAAAACGACCATTGTATTATTTTTTGCTGTAGAATCGACTGGTGAAATCAGCTCAAAATTCGCGTTTTAAGATTCGTTGAACCACCCCAAGGAGCGATTTTTTTTTTAAAAAATACCGCCGTTCTTTTTAGTTTCCCTTCATCCTTCAAAAAAATTATGATACCCGCAGATAAAATTTTCAAAATTAACTCTAATATATATGTCGCAATTGAAAACTCCGAAGTCCCCCCGAGGTAAGATTTCAGGTTTTGTCCAAAAACTAAATTTGGGTTTTTAACATGATAATGTTTTTAGGCTGGTGTCTAATATTAAAAATGTTGCAGGACGCAATCTTAGTTTAACTATATAAGCTACCGACTAACAAAAAAGAAAATAAGAATTATGTTTTCATTTTCGTAAAACCAAAAAGGTTTGTAACTTCGATTTGTAACTTGGACAAAAATTCACCAGCTGGTGAATAAAACGTTTTTTCACCAGCTGGTGAATAAAACGTAACATAATTATTTTCATCAACTTTTTTTCATAATTTTTTTTTCTCCAATTTTTTTTTCATCAAATTTTTTTTTTCATCAAATTTTTTTCATAATTTTTTTTTTTATCAATTTTTTTTTTTTTTATTTTGAAAATGGGGTTACCTTACAGGCTAATTGTGGTCAGCTATTTGTTTCCAAATGTAGCTAAAAATCACTTCATTTTTATTATTTTCCACCCAACGTTTCGTTAGCTTTTTTCAAACCTCTTCAGGGGATTTTCAAAATAAAATTAACATAATATTGGTCATAAAACAAAAACATAGAATTTTTTTTTATTTTTATCAATTTCTCGTATATTATTTCGCAAGTATTACTAACACTGAAAAAAAAGACATAACTAAATTTAAGGAAAAAATGTCTTAGAAAATTTATCATAAATTTTCCTAAAATTTAGTTAAATTTAACTTAAAAATGAGAAATTTTCTTATCTGTGAGGAAAAAATTTTAGTTCATTAACTTATATTTAGTTCAAAGTTTTCTTTAAATGGATTTTTTAAATATTAGGAAAAAAATTCTTACTGTCAAAGAAATTTTCTACAAATCTAAGAATCGTATCTTTATTTTTAAGACATATTTCTTAAAAAACAATTTAGTTCAAGTTTAGTTAAAATTTACTAATAAAAACATCATCGTATTTCTCTTCTTTGAATTGAGGAAGTGTACTTCTTAGAATGTAGTTAATGACTTCTGAGAATTTAGTAAATAACTTCTTAGAATTTAGTTAAAAATTCAAAATGGCGATATCTCGAAAACTAAGCGAGATAGAGCAAAACGGATGAAATTTTCAAAAGAAAGACTACAAAGAAAAATATGGAATAGCCTAGCTCTGCATATCTGTCGGGGTCTCAAGACCCTAATTTTAGATCTAAATTTTGAAATTCCCGAGATTTTATATATACACATATCGCGGTAAATACTGCCAATACGAGAAAAATTCCAACGGCATTTTTTTAGCTCTTGACTCGTAGAACACTTCCGCAAAATACCCGAAAGCCCTCCGATTAATAGTTTTTGAGTTATCCAGTTTTTAAGATTCTCAAGACCCTATCAGGCCCCTTTTTACCGTATCTCAAAAACTAAGCAAGTTAGAGCGAAACGGACACAAATTTTGGGTCAAACTCTATGGGGACCCTTAAAGGACCCAACAGGGTCTCGAGTTAAATGGGGTCCGAACCCATGGGTCCAGGGTCAAGACCCAATCTATTTCTAAAATGTGAAGTATAATTTTTCCCATTTTCTAGTTAAAATTGGCTTAAAATTAAATAATTTTGTTTTCCTAATTTTTGGGAAAATTATAAACTAAAACCAAGAAAAAAAATCTTTGGAGCCAAATCATTCCCTCTTTTTCTCAAAATTTAGTTAATTTTCCCAGATTTTAGTTCACTTTTTTTTTGAGTGAACATGATCTGGACTTGCGGACACAAATGAAGGAATTTGCATTTTCTGTTTCGGGGCGAAATACTTTGTCAGTAATTTTATTTGTGTTTTTTTTTTTTTTTGTAAGTACAGATCGAGCTCGGGCTCTAATAATATTTGTTAAAAGGGTTCAAGTTGAAAAAATGCGAAAGAAAAATTGAATTTCTAAAAATTATAGACATTTCTGGTATTTCCCATACCGGTTTCAAACACCCCAGTTAGTGTTATCATCAGTAGGATTTTAAATGTCGGTTTGTCTTGTTTATGGAAATTGTTTTTTATATATGTGAATATTTATAGTTTCTACCATAGAGAAACATAGAGGCGAAGGCGTCAAAAATTGAGTTGTCAAAGTACAACTTGTTTAAATGTATTTGTTGACAAAGTTCGACTTGTAAACATGTATTGTGTGGTGAATTCACATCGACAACGTACGTGTGAGAAATTAGAAAAAGATAGCAATATTGTTTTTTCTTTCACCTTCGCCTCTATGTTTCTCTATGGTTTCTACAGAATAAATTTTAACAGTTTCCAACACTACAATTTTATTTCCAGCAATCTCAACCTCACTTCATATTTTCTTTCTTTTTTCATTAATTTTTTTTTAATAAAATTTTATTTTTTCCATCAATATTTTTTTTAATCAATTTTTTTTAACAATTTTTTTTTTTTAGTTTAGTTTTTTCGTCAAATTTAGTTTTTTTATCAAATTTTTTTTTTCATCAAAAATTTTTTTTCAGTAAAAAAAATTTTTTTCATCAATTATTTATTCATTAAAAAAAATTTTTGTCAATTTTTTTTACATATTTTTTTTAATATAACATTAATTTTTTCTACAAAAAAAAATTTCTTTGGCAAGTATACCCAAAACTTCAGCAAAAACATTATCATGCATTAGTGTTTTGGGCAAGAGTACAAAATTTGCAGGCATTTTTTGTAGTATAGTGTAATGGGCCTTAACGCAACATTATTAAGGAATTTTTCTACTAACTAGCGATATGGTAATACTAAAATGGAAGCAACAAAGCTAAAAGACCCAATTAGAAAATTAATAAAACTTTTTAAAAATTTGAAAATATATTTTTATGAAAATTAAAATATGGAAAGTTTGTTCAATTTTTATACCATGCAACCACAGTATGGGGGTATACTCACTTTGTCATTCAGTGTGTAACACATCGAAATATAGGTTTGGGACCCTTAAATTATATATATCAGTGAACGATTCTAAGATATTCTAGCGATGCCCGGCCTTGCTTAAAGTTGGTCGATTTTAACTAAAATTATCCACAAAAAGCCTAACAACCGCCTCAAAATTGCCCCTAGAGGGGTAAAAATGCAAGACCGACCTCCATTAGTTTTTCCCCCCTAACATTTTTGCAAACATACCCAAGCACTGTCTACATTCCTTCAGGGGGCTCCCATACAATGATTATTATTTTATAAAACTGCTCCTCTAACTGCCTCAAAAGTGCCCCTAGAGTAGTCAAATGTATGATAGACCTATATGAGGCATTCCACACCAAATGTCCAGCGAAAAAAAAAACACGTGTACCGTAAACTTCTGAATAGGTTGTATGGATAGCCCTATATGGAACTTAGAAAATTGCGTTTTTGGTTTTTTAATTTTTCAAAAACTGGGCTTAGGAGGCGTGGTCAAATATTGGAAAAATGGTCAAATTTGTGGCGAGTTGCCTTGATTAAATATTTATCACATTAAAACGGAATGCACCACAATCTCAAAAATTTACATTCTTATATAGTTTTGTATGGGCTATCGATTAAATTTTTTTTTTTTTTGGAAAATTTTCAGAACCCGGTCTGAAATTTTCCATTTTTTAAAAATGTCAATTTTTTGAGTAATATTAATAACATAAATATTCGTCATACGCTCTGTTGACACAAGAAAATACAAGCAAATAACAAAATTGTTATGAAATTTAAAGTTCAAATGCGATTTTCTCGAAAAAAAAGATGAACGTGTTTCTGATTTTTTTTGTGTGGATGGACAAACATCTTAACTTTTAAAAAAATAAATAAAAAATAAAAAAAAAAGTGGCCGGATTTCTGATAAATTTACTTTTTTTAAAAATGGACGTAAATAAGGACGTACATTTTTGACATTGTGGTGCATTCCGTTTTAATGTGATAAATATTTAATCAAGGCAACTCGCCACAAATTTGACCATTTTTGCAATATTTGACTACGCCTCCTAAGCCCAGTTATTGAAAAATTTAAAAACCAAAAACGCAATTTTATAAGTTCCATATAGGGCTATCCATACAACCTATTCAGAAGTTTACGGTACACATGTTTTTTTCGCTTGACATTTGGTGTGGAATGTCTCATATGTATGATCATGAAAAACAAACCTTCGGAAAAAACTAATAAATTTTAGGATTTTATAGCTTTCCCATCACTTTTTTTGCAAATGAAACGTATTCCTGTTTTTGCTCGTCCGACAAAGCATTATGATTTTTTTCGTTGAAGTAAAAAAAAAATTCCCCCCCCCCCCCCAAAGCCAAAGCTGTACCCGCCACTGCTTAAAGACATAGGAAAATTTCATAAAGATGACTTCAAACTTTCATATACATATACAAAAAACTATAATCTAAATGAGAATTTAAAACACGAAGAGAATAAAAAAATAATAAATTTTGTATTAAATTATTTACTTAATTTTTTTTTTAATTTTTGAGTAAATTTTTAATTGCGTCAATTAAAAAATTAATCTTATTTAAAAATTTAACCAAATAATTACTCAAATTGTTTTTCTCAATATTTTTTTCTGTGCAGGTTTAATATTATTTTGTGTTAATATTAACCGCAAATGGCAACTGTTCCAACCTAACGCTCACCGAAATAATAAAAAAAATCGTCTTTATAAAACACGATGCAGTCCAAAAATTACAGAGTTACACTCAAAAAAAAACCTTGCAAAATGACAAGAAAAAAAAATTTTTTTTTTTCTACCTCCTATTTGACAAGAATTCCTTGTAATTTTACAAGCTTTTTACCAATAATTTTGTAATTTTGCAAGACTTTTACCAATAAAATTGTTAATTTACAACTTTTTTGGGGCAATAAATCTTACAAGGAATTCTCGTGAATTTACTAGATTTTTTTGTAAAAAAAACTTGGAAATATGTAAAATTACAAAAAAAAAAATGTAAAATTACAACAAAAAAAAATTGTAAATTTCGATCGAAATTTTTTTGTTGAAAAACAAGGAAAGCTGTCAAATATTGCTAAAATTGGATTACAAGACTTTTTTTAGTAATTCGACAAGGTTTTTTTTTGTGTGTAGGTTTTTGACGGTTGGCACAAATATTTCTAATAGCCATAGACTGCACTATGGTTCCTAATGCATTTTTTTTGGCATAAATTCGAAAAATGAAGCAATGTCACTTGGATTAATTCTGGAATGATTTTTATCTCTCTTAGAGCAATCAAAAATCGATTGTAAAAAAAATCAATTTTTAAAAAAAAATTTTTTTTTTTAATTCTGCCAAAAAAAAAGGATTTATACCATAGTGGACTGGTTAAATCGGATCAGGAAAAAAGTTCCCCCTTGAAGAAATAAATCAATATCTAAAACTGTTTTACTTAACACTCAAAGTCATACACAAAATGTTTTACTATTTCCTATTGACCCTCCTCAAGCTAACCATAAAGTCCTTGCTTTGTGTATGTGTAGAATATAAATTTAATCCTCTCAAGTTTTGTTGTTTTATTTTGTTTATGTGTGTGTGTGTGTGTGTGTGTGTGTGTGTGTGTGTGCGAATGAATGTTTGAAAGTTTATGTTGCCTATTTTGGTTTGTTATAACGATAATGTCTGCTTGTTTACGACCCACAAAAACTACTAGAAGTGAACAAATTTATACAAACAAACGAACGAAAAAAAAATTATAAACAAAATGTGCAGCTTTAGGTAAACAAAATAACATGCAACCCAACACAACAAACAAACCAAAAAACAGGTGCAGATGTAAACACCTCCCATGGTAAATAGACAGAAAATACCAAACGCCCTTAAAACAAAAAAATATTCTATGTACTGAGGGAACAAATTATTAAAATTAAATAAATACATAAATACAATATTGATATAAAGGATTATAGTTTTTCACTTCAAAAAACCCCAAAAAAAAAAAAAAAAAACTAAAAAAAACTAGTAAAAAAGTTAAATCCGGCCTAGGCGAAAGTATGAATACCCTCTATAATGTTAAAAAATTATTAAAAAAAAATGTAATTGAATAAAATTATTGAAATTTCAGCAATTGGGCACTTTACCCATCGCGATAAAAGTTAAAAAAGTCATTTATTATGATTTACGTATTACCTTAAATTAGACAATTTTATTACTATTTGTAATATTTTTTTTTATCTACGCCTAAAAAAGGGGCGGACCAAAAAACCGACATTTTTTAATCCCCTGGGTCCAAATACAGGACTTTGAACTTTCGTTGAAACAAAAATGTTTCATTTGTTTAACAAAAATGCCTGCGAATTTTGTACTCTTGCCCAAAACATTAAATCATGATAATGTTTTGCGGAAGATTTGGGTGTACTTCCCAAAGCAAAGTTTTTTAGAAAAAATAATGTTATATTACTTTGCTATTCCATGCAAAACGAATTGAAATATCAGTCGAGGACCCCATTAAAAAACCAAAAGAGCTGTACATTTCGTAAGTGAGGGCAAAAGTAAGTGCAAAAAAGTGTTTTTACATTTTGGAGAGTAAAAAAGATTCGGCACCAAAGAATATACCACTCTCACTTGTTTTATGTACATTTGATAAACAAATGGAAAATTTTTATGCGAAAAGCTTAGACTTGGTGAAAAAGTAGTTTTTTTTTGGTGAGAAAAAAATTGATAATAAAAAATATGATAAAAAAATTTGATGAAAAAAAAATTATGAAAAAAAATATGTTAATAATTTTCACATATAGAGTTCTATTGACTATTAACTGAATAAATTTGACATTAAAAGTTTTTCTGAATATTATTATAACTGGATAATATGAAACTAGTAAGAAACAAACCAGGATGTCTTAAATTTTTAGAAAAATTTAAATTTTTCTTTCACACTTTTCTCAATTCAAAAACCACACGCAGAGAAAAAATATGGTTGCGACATGATCACGGCAACTATACTATGATCTCTAAACCCAGCTATGATTCCAGCAATCAAGTTATTGTTTTTAAAATTAAATTTAAACATTTATATTTTTGGTTTAGACATTTAAAAGTCGCTTCAATCATGATAAAATAATTGCTACATCCAAAAGTACAATAGGGTTGTTGTAACAAGGTTATAGTTAATTATATTCTCGACACACCAAAAATTTGAACATAATATGATTATAACAAGCATTAGATAATCACAACTTAATGAAAATTGATTTTGCAAACATTTTCGGGTTTATTCATCAGTTTAGTGTTTTGCCAGCAAGCAGTAAGTCGCAAAGACGCCACTTACAATTAGTTCTTTAAAAAATTTAAGGCAATTTGAGTAAAAACATTGGATCAACGCAGAAGGAAATGAAATACAAAAATCTACTTTATATAATTTATTTATTGTGCGGTTCAAAATTAACTTTCCATTTTAAATAAAAACTTCATATCGAAAATATGTGTTTTTTGTGCATTTTTTGCTTACTGAATTTGTTATAATTGCTGACAATAATTTTAATTTTGTAACAAATATGTTATGATTGCAGCAAATATGTTATGATTTTGTCAAAAACTTGATGGTTTATTCAATCATTGAATGTAAGCTGACAAAAATGTTATCGTTGATTAATTTTTTTAGAAAAATGCCATAAGTTTATTGCACATCATTGATGTAAAACGCAAGTTGCCACTAAATTGAACCAAAATTAATAAAAATGGTTTCATATTTATAAAAACAACATTCAAAAACAAAAAATAAATAATTGGTGTAAACTTTATCAAAAAAAAGTAATGAATAATCAATTTAAACAAAAAAAAATATTAAACTGGATAATTATATAACATTTAGGCAATTATTGCCTCAATCATATAATGATTAACATTCCTTGTCGCCTTCAATCATATTAACATTATTGTTACAATCATATTCCCAATCATAATATGACGCTCTTAAATCATGATCACCGCAACCATGTTTTTTTTCTGCGTGCATATATAAAAAATATGATTAAAAAAAAATTTATGAAAAAAAAAATTTTTGATGAAAAAAAATTTGATGAAAAAATTGATAAAAAATTGATAACAAAAATTATAAAACAAAAAAAATTGATGAAAAAAATTTGATAAAAAAAAAAAAATTGATGAAAAAAAAAAAATTTGATGAAAGAAATTAATGAAAAAAAATTTGATGAAAAAAAATTGATAAAAAAATTGATGACAAAAAAAAAATTGTTAAAAAAAAGTGATAAAAAAAAAGATGAAAAAAAAAAGTTTGATGAAAAAAAAATTTTTTGAAAAACAAAAAAAATTAATAAAAAAAAAAGTTTGATGAAAAAAAAAAATTAATGAAAAAAAAAAATTGATGGAAAAAAAATTGATGAAAAAAAATTTTTTTTTGTTGAAAAATAATTATGTTACTTTTTATTTACCAGCTGCTGAAAAACAGTTTTATTCACCACGAGGTGAATTATTATCCAAGTTACAAACCCAAGTTATTAAAATTTTTGGTTTTAAAAAAATTCAAAACTTTTTTCCCCTTGGGCCGATTTTGCCAATTTACAAACTTATCCTGCTGACGATCATAAGACATATTCCTGACAAATGGCAGCAGTCTAGCTTTTTTTACAGACGGACAGAAATTCATATAATGTCTTAAAATCGATAACAGATCAATAATATATCTGTGGACGTTTGACAAAAGCACTTATTTTTTTTAAAAAATATTTTTAGAGCTTTTTTTAAGAGTCTGTAATGTTAAGAACTGAACGATTTTCTCCACATTTTCCAAGAGATCTGATTACATAATATTTCAAATTGTTGAGATTTAAAAAAATAATCATGAAAAAAGGGTTTGTTGTATCCGAAAAAGTAATTTGAATATATTTTTGACAAAAGAACTTAAATCGAATTAAATGCTTTTGTCAAATCTCCACAGATATATACTTTATGGGGTCCCCGACCGATATTTCGATACGATACACACGGAATGACAGCGAGTATTCTCCCATACTGTGGTTGGAGAGTATAAAAATTGAATTTTATAAAATTTTTGAAAAAAAAATATTGATTAGAAAAAAAACAAGTAAGAGTGTTAAATTCGGCTGTGCCGAATCTTTTATACCCTCCAACATGCAAAAAATTAAAAAAAAAATTGCAGGGGCGTTTTCTTTTTTTTTTTTTGGGGGTGCGGTTGTGGTAATTGGGGGGGGGGGCAAATTTTCTCTCGAATATGTGTTTAGAAATTCATTCTTATGCTTTTTGCACTAAAGAAATACAAGTTTATCACTATTTAAACAATTTTTTTATTCCACGCCCATAAAAGGGGGCGGGCTGAAAACAAACGTAATTTTCTTATTCTCTGGGTCCAAATGCAGGACTTTGAACTTCTTGTAGCATAAAAATGTTGCATTTGTTAACAAAAACACAAAAAATCATGTAAAAAAATGATATTTTTCTTCAAAGGGGAACTTTTTTCCCCTGGTCCGCTTGTGCTCATTTACGAGCTAAACGTGCCTATCAATATAGGACATATTCGTGCCAAATGTCGGGAGTCTAGCTCTAATATTTTGGACTGCATCGTGTTTACTACGGACGGACGGACGGACATCGCTAGAAAGTCTTAGAATTGATCAGTGATCATAAATATATATACTTTATGGGGTCCTAGACCGATATTTTGATGCGTTACACACGGAATGACAAAGTGAGTATACCCTAGGGTTGCCAGATACTAGAATTCAAATAACTGGACAATGGAAAATTTTCAGCTGGATTTTGAAAAAGTAACTGGACCCATACATATTTTTTTTTTTAATAATTTGAAAAATAATCAAACGATTTTCATATGTGAGATACATATTTTTATTTTAAACTACATGGCCATCTCTAATTGCCACGGCAAAATATGTCTTTTTTAAGCATTTCTATTACTTTTTCTTCATTGGCCTGAGGATCGTTAGAGTATATTTTCCTTTTTAAATAACCCCACAAAATTAAGTTCAAAGTGGTCAAATTTGGAGATCTAGGACGACAGTTAAAATTTCCCGGACGTGTAAATAAAAAATTACGAAAACTACTGACCATCATTTGCAGATTTGATCCATCCAGACATATTTTTGTGGGGTTATTTTAAAAGCAAAATGAACGCCAAGAAATCATCGACACGGTGAGCTTCAGCGATGTTTAGGTTCAACTTTAGTGTCGACGAAAAGTGTAAACGCAGTTTGATTTCAACTTGATTAAATGTCACAAAACTGTTACTGTTAACAGCGAAATCGTAGCTGCTCGCATACGCGAGATATCGCGAAATTAGTGTTTTTGTATTTTCAAAAATTTTGACAATGAAGTTTTTTAAATATCTTCAAAAACTGAGTATGCAGTTTTAATTGTATTTATTTACAGGTCATAAAACAGTTAACATCGAAATCATATCTTCTCAATTTCGCGAGAAATCGCAAAATTAAAAAAAAAATAAAAAATTGGAAAAAATTTGATTTTTCGCGTAAATTCGCAGTCAAGATATTGATTTGAGCAGTTTTACCACCTGTAACCACATAAAATTTAAACTGAAATTTTTTTTTTATTTTAGACACTAAAGAAAAAAATAAATTAATTAATATAAAAGCTTGAACAGCAATTTTGCAATTTCTAGGGAAATTGATCATCTGTAATTTTTCTGCTTGCAGTTTTGTCAACTTTAATAACCTCGAATTCAAACTGCATACCACATTTTTGTCGTTAATTAAAAGAAATGTTTTTACAGACCAAAAAAATATCTCGATATCTCGAAAAATTGAGCAGCTGGAATTTAAATGTTAACAGCCGTATCACCTTTAATCAATAGCAAATCAAACTGCATTTCGTGTTTTTCAACAATGTTAAAGAAACTTCTTCTATTAACCAAAACAAGAAATACCCCCAAAAAGCTGTTTTTCGCTATTTCTTGCGAAAGTGAGCAGCTATAATTTTTTTGTGGGCAGTTTTAATTTCTTCCAACATGTTCAAATCAAGCTGCATACCACTTTTTTGTATTATATCTCAAGAACCGATTTTAAAATATAAATAAATGATAAAAAAAAATTATATAATTACGCGATATCTCACGTAATATAACACCTACAATTTCGATGTCAACAGCTGTGTGACCTTTGATCAAGTACAAGTAAAACTGCATACCATGTTTTTGCAAAATTTTAAAGAACCCTAAATATAAAAAACGAAAACAAAAACAGCAACAAATTAATTTCGCGATTTCTCGCGAACTAAAGAAGATAGGATTTTGATGTTTACTGTTTTGTTACCTTTAAATAAGTACAATTAAAACTTTAGTTTTTAAAAATATTTAAAAAACTTCAATGTCAAAATTTTAAAAAATACAAAAACACTAATTTCGCGTTATCTCGCGAATGCGAGCAGCTACGATTTTGCTGTTAACATTTTTGTGACATTTAATCTTGTAGAAATCGAACTGCGCTTACACTTTTCGTCGACACTAAAGTTCAACCTGAACGTCGCTGAGGCTCACCGTGTCGACGAGCTCAAGGAAAATATTCGTGCCGAAATCAACGCTAGACTGGCCGAGATGCTCGAAAAAGTTTTAAAAAAATTTGTGAAAATGAAGCAAAAAGAGCACATTTTCCGTATCCAAAAGAGGCATTTATGTTATATTTATGATTAATGTTTTATTCAAAAAGTAGTAGCAAAAAGTTTTAAAAAATATTAAATAAAAAAAAAAAATTGTTAAAGTTAAAGAAATCCTTTTTCAACTGGACAAATTATGTTTTAACTGGAAACTGGACCAGGCCTCAAATAACTTAAAAATCCAGGCCATTCCAGGCCGTCTGGCAACCCTAGTATACCCCCATACTGTATTTGGAGGGTATAAAAATATGACAAAAAAATATTGAGGAAAAAGAAAATAATGTATAAAAAAATATTAATAAAAAAAATATTGATGAAAAACAAAAAAAAATTATGAAAAGAAAATATTGATAAAAAAAAAGTATTGACGAAAAAAATATTACTGAAAAAAATATTGATGAAAAGAGTATTGATGAAAAAAATATTGATGAAAAAAAAAATATTGATGAAAAAAAAATATTGATGAAAAAAATATTGATCAGAAAAAAAAATATTGATGAAAAAAAAAATATTGATGGAGAAAAAATATCGATGGAAAAAAAAATATTGATAAAAGAATATTGATGAAGAAAAAAAAATATTGATGAAAACATTTTTTTCAAATATTGATGACAAAAAATATTGATAAAAAATAATTATGTTACGTTTTATTCACCAGCTGGTGAATATTTCTTTTACTCACCACTAGGTGAATTATCCATGTTACAAACCCAAGTTACTAAAATTTTTGGTTTTAAGAAAATGAAAACAGTAATTTTTATTTTCATTTTTGTTAACCGTTAGCTTATATACACAGAAAAAAATAAATTGAGTAAAAAATTACTCAATTTTGCACCAGTAATCGATTTAATAGTATTGAGTAAATTTTTAACAAAAATTAATTAAGTGTTTGAAAAAAAATTGAATAAATTTTTAATTAACACAATTAAAAATTTACTCAAAATTTATCTATTAATTTTTTTAAAAAGTTTAAAAAAGTTTTAAATTGTTTTACAAAAAAAAAACTTGTTTTTTCAAACTTTACCAAACATATTTATGTCTAAAAAACATAGGAAATTTTTATAAAGACGATTACAAACTTTTATATACACCCGAGTAAAAATAAGCATATTTTACAATATATAACTTCACTCAAAAAATTATGTCATTAACTGTTTGTAGTTTATTTAAAAAGTTTTCCGTTTAGTCGTTTTTAAAAGAAAAAACATTTGTTTGATGTTCAGTTTTTATTAATGACTACTTCAGTCCTTTGTTTCAAAAATAACACACTAAAAAATAAAGACTTTCATTAACATTTAATTTTTAAAGTCATTTATTTTTGTTCTGTAAGTAAAAACTACTGATTATTCTTATGATTTTTAATGATTTGTGTAAGTAATTTTTTTTTAAATTGTTGGTATTTTTTAATGAAATATCATTAGTTTTTACCTACACAAGTCAGTTATTTTTTTGTAGAAAAAAAAATCAAAATTTATTTATAGAAATATAAAAACATGTTTGTATCAAGTGACTTTGGCACGATGGGTAGAGTGTCTGGCCAGAATGTAGTTGATTGCGGGATCGATTCCCCAAAAATTTTATTAAAAATTTAAAAAAAAATATTTCAATAAAAAATTGTAAAAAATTACCTACGAAATCATTAATTTTTATTGTTTTCGTAGGTTATTTTTTTGAAATTTGTTGATAAAAATAACAGAACTATCATTAATTTTTAATGTTTTCGTATGTTATTTTTTTCGAATTTGTTGGTAAAAAAGAGTGAAAAAAATGTAATTTTTTAATGTTTAATGTTATTTATTTTAGAAAATATTTTGTGTGTATAGTCAAACTGAGGTAGCGACCTGCAACTTTTTTAAAATTAGACACCAGCCTAAAAATATTATCATGTTAAAATAAAAATAATTTAATATTTCACATAAATTTCAAATACTATTGTATAAATTACCTTAACATATCTTTAGGTTCTTAAAAATCAATAACATTTGCATTGCTACATAAATGTCCATATATCAAATAATTTTGTGTTTTAGTATTTTAGTTTTGGTTCGAAGGATATCCTTTTGCATATAAGTATATGTTTAAGGACTTCCTACATACATATTAATTTTTGGTTTATAAGAAAAATACCAGAGTACCAAAAAAAAAAAAAATACAGAAATCATTTGATTAGAAAACCAGTATGATGTTATGTTCTTTGTGTACCAAATATTTTGGCATTTATATTTGTCTTTTGTAATATGCAATGTGGTATTCTCAGAATTCCTACATCCTACATAGACACCTATAATTCTTAATTCTTTGTGGAATGTCTAAATGTAATATGTTTGTATGTCTGTCTGTCTATTGGTGAACATAAGTGGTAAATAATGAATGGGCTGAACATTGATATGGTTATTTTTATGATTTGTGGATATGACAATATTCTATGTAATTAATAATTAATAACTAATAATTATTTTAATTGGAAATTATGGAAAATTTTATTACAGTAAATTACGATTAAGACGAATTTAAAAGGATAAGCCAAAATAATTTATAGAAAGTTAAGAACAATATAAATACTGTTAAACTTTTCCATGTTCTAGTGAAGAATAATGGAATCAGTTTTTGGAGAGGTTTAGTTCTTTAAGGTGGACATTTTTGTACAATTTTGCTCCTTGAGAAACTTTACCATCCTACAAAATATTTTGTAGCCAAAAACAAAGGAAAGACACATTTAAAACAAGTGATAAAACATTTGAAAAAACATTATTCATTTGTTTTAACAAACATAAACATTTATTTTTTACTATTAATAAAATTAAAAAAAAAAAAAATAACATTGAACATTAAAAAATAATGTCATTTTAATTTTCTTTTACCAACATATACGAAAACATTAAAAATTAATGATTGTTGTATTATTTTTACCAACAAATTCCAAAAAATTACCTGCGAAAACATTAAAAATTAATGATTTCGTAGGTTATTTTTACAATTTTGCTATTGAATTTTATTTTAAAAAATTTTAATAATATTTTGGGGAATCGATCCCGCAATCACCTACATTCTGGCCAGACACTGTAACCATCATGCCAAAGTAACTTGATACAAACATGTTTTTATATTTCTATAAATCTTTTTTTGAATTTTTTTCTACAAAAAAAAACCCACACAAGTAGGTAAAAACTAATGATTTTTCTTTAAAAAATGCTAACAATTTTTTCCCAAACCATTGAAACATGAAAATGTTTTGCTGAACAAATGGTGATCTTTCTAAGGCAAAATTTTTCTAGAAAAAATAACGCGATATTAATTTGTCACTCCATGCAAAACACATCGAAATATCGTTCGAGGATCCCATTATGTTTACATATTATTGATCCTTAAAGGATTCTAAGACATTTTAGTGATATCCATCAATCTGTTTGTCTGTGTTTGTCGATAAAAAACTTTTTTATGAAAAAAAGTTTTTAATGAAAAAAGATTATTGATAAAAAAATATTTGAAAAAAAAAAAATCGGCGAAGGTGCACTTTACAGGACACGAATATTTTGGAAAACAAAAATATGCCACGATTAAAATTTAAGGGGACCGGGCCCCGGAAGACCCCCTGGAGCAAAGCAACAGCCCCACCCAACAACATGTACGTATGGGTATCCAAATGAAAGGTAATTTGCTAACGATTGCAAATATGTATTTTTTGTATGTACACTCAAAATAATTCTGCAGTAAAAATATTAGTAAGTGATTTGGTACCAAAATCTACTAATAAGTTACTAATTACCAGTAGTACGGTAGTTTTTTAGTATCTTCAAAGTACTAAAATTAGTAATTTTTACTGGTTTTGAATAATATTAGTAATAAATTTTAGTATTGATTACCAACGCCTGCACTAGATCATTTTGGACTAAAAAATTAGTTCATTAGTAAAATTTTTAGTATTGAATACCCACGTTTTTTTTTGGGTGTATTTTAACAATATTTTACCCCCTAGATCCATCTTTCTGTTCAATAGTTTAGCCATTTAGTAATTAACCGGGTAAAAGGCTTGATACACAAAACAAACATTATTTTGTGATGCTACTAAATTAATTTATGGGTTTTGTAGTCCCTGAGCCCGGCCGAAAGACCAGCTGGACGTTCTTTTTAATAATTCGGACCTAGCCGTCTTTATATTAATTTTTCTTTTTAAATTACCTTTAATTTAAGTATCCACACAAACCTGAAGGCTCTTTTGGCTACAGGTGGGTCCGGGGCCCAGCCCCTTAAATTTAAATTTCGCGTTTCCCCCAAAAAATTTTTGTGTTCCGTAAAGTGCACTTTTGCCAAAAAATATGAAAAAAATATTGATGAAAAAATTTATTATAAAAAAAAATATTGATGAAAAAAAATTTTAATAAAAAAAATAATGATGAAAAAAAAAAAATTGATGAAAAATAAAAATATTGATAAAACAAAAATAGTTATGAAAAAAAATATTGACGAAAAAAAATATTGATGAAAAAAATATTGATGAAAAAAAAAAAAATGTTGATGAAAAAAAAAATATGAAGAAAAAAAATATTGATGAAAAAAAAAATATTGATGAAAAAAAAATATTGGTGAAAAAAAAATATTGACGAAAAAACAAATATTGATGAAAAAGAAATAATGATCAAAAAAAATATTGATGAAAAAAAAAAAAAAATATTGATGAAAAAAAAATATTGATGAAAAAAAATTTGATGAAAAAAAAATTAATGATCAATAAAAAATATTGATGAAAAAAAATATTAATGAAAAAAAAAATTATAAAAAAAATATTGATAAAAAAATTTTTTTTTTTTTAATGAAAAAAAAAAAAAATAATGATGAAAAAAAAAATATTGAGGAAAAAAAAAAATATTGATGAAAAAAAAAATGTTGATGAAAAAAAAAAATATTGAGGAAAAAAAAATATTGATGAAAATAAAAATATTGATGAAAAAAAGTATTGATGCAAAATAATTATGTTACATTTTATTCACCAGCTGGTGAATATTTGTTTTATTCCCCACGAGGTTAATTATTATCCAAGTTACAAACTCAAGTTTTAAAAATTTTTGGTTTTAAGAAAATGAAAACAGTAATTCCAATTTTCTTTTTTGTAAATCGTTAGCTAATATAGTCAAACTGAGGTGGCGTCCTGCAACTTTTTTAAAATTAGACACCAGCCTAAAAACATTATCATGTTAAAAAATAACGTACACAAATCATTAAAAATTAAAGAAGAATCACTTATTTTTACTTACAGAACAAAAATAAATGACTTTAAAAATTGAATGATAATGAAAGTTTTTATTTTTATGTTGTTATTTTTCAAATAAAGAACAGAAATAGTCATTTAAAAAAACTGAACGTTGAACCAATGTTTTTCTTTTAAAAACAACAAAACGTAACTCTTTTTAAATAAACTACAAACAGTTTATGACATAATTTTTTGAGTTAGCCATTCAAAATCTAATGTTTTCCAGGGCTCTGCACTCAAAAGAAAAACTCTGTCAAAAATCTGTAAAACGACTCTCAATTGTTTTTGTGTTTTTGATTGAAGAAGAAAATTGTGTCTTCTAGAGATTAAATTAAATGTGGACTTACCCTAGACCATGGTTTCTGTAGCCACTTCTACGTCATCAGTAGGACATTACATTAAATTGATTGTTTGATATTTGCTAGAAAAATTCTTTATATGTTTTTTTATCAACAGACTAGCCTGCCATGAGATTAGAACCTGTGCTTCTGGAAATCACTCATGGTTTTGTATACCCTAACTACTTAGGCTATGATCGGTATACAAACATCAGTGTCGAAACGTAGTTTGTTTAACTCATTGTAGGTTTTGTGTGTGACTTATACAGAAAAGCTTTTTTCCAACTCAAGCAATGCATTTAATCAAGAGACCAACAACAATTTTCTTAATCTTTCATTTTGATTTAGACTTTCAATTTGATTTAGCAAACTTTTAGCAGGTTTTTCTGTTAAAATGGATATTTTTACTAAAATCTCTGTCATTCAGTATTACAAAATAACAGAAATTTTACTGCGTTTTTAGTGATTCCGTTTGCTAAATTTCAAAATATTTTTGAACATATTTTTAGAAGATTACTTTTTAATTGTACAGAAATAGTTTGCTGTCGTTTTTCTAAGTTTTTTTTTTTTTCAAAGCAGTAATTTTTTTTATTGAATATATTTTTAGCAGATTATTTTGAAATTTTACAGAAAATGTTTGCTGTCATCCTTTTTTCAAGAAAACTTTCTTAAGATTTTTTTCGTTTTTTATGCAATTAAAACGATTGAAGAATCTAAAAAAAATCAGTAGATTTTGAATATGTTAGCAGATTTCTCTGCTGGTTTGGCAGATTTCTCTGCTGTTTTGACAGATTTCTCTGCTGATTTCACCTAGATAATTATTACAGATTTTCATCAAACCGTGTCTGCTAGAATCAGCAGATTTCTCATATGGCTCAAAACGGGTGTATTTTCAGCAGATTTTTCTGCTGATTGAACAGAGAATTTATTTTGAGTGTGGGAAATTTCATGAAACTGCGACGGCAAAGGTTATTACAAGCACTTCGACTTTGTACTTCTGAAGTGACATATTTTATTAGGGTCTGTTTCTCACACTCTCTGAAAAACTGTATCTTTCTTACCTACCTATTTGACACATTCAATTCTTTCAACAAGAAAATAATGACAATAAATTCAATCAGTAACGCTTACAATTTTTCGATATTAAAATGTTTTTTTTTTTTTATAAATTTTCATTAAAATGAAAACAAACTTCCCATATAATAATACTAACTTACCGTCGTCAACAACATCTTTACATTCCAATCACGACTTCCGTTTTACAAAGATAATGAAACAACAAAAAATGAAAAAAAAAAAAAACTAAAGCAAAAATTAAGAAAGGGAAATAAAAACCTCTTCAGACCTTCCTTTTATTGGAAAATGGAGGAAAGAACAACGGAATGAGGAGTATCGTAAAACTTTTAGAGTTCTAATTAAAATATCTACGCATATCATAACAACACATCGGCACGTTAATTTCATACGATGTGCGAAGTGAAGGAAATTAAATTTTGTTGTCGATAGTCGTATTATTATAGTCTCATGTATGGGAATTAGGGTGGCAATCAAATTTTTGGAAAATTTTTGGGTAAAGTTTGGAGGAACTGAATTAAAGGAATATTTGGGAAAAATGTCAAAACCACACGGGGGACTCCGGGGGTTTACGGATGAAGTGATTAATCAAACAAGCGGATTGATAAAATGTATTTAATCAATTTATCGAAGTGTTGACATCCCAGTTGGCAACGTCCTCGAGCCATCATCAGTGACAGAGCGGTGACATGTCTGAGTCACTGCTGACATCCACAAGATATCTCTATGTACTGGGTTGAGGACAGTTTCATACAAATTTTCAAAATTTTCTCACTCAAAGTCAGCAGTGGTCGGGGCTGACCGTCTGGGGATATGTCACCTAAGACTTCTTTGGGAAAATGTCTGACGTAGGTCATGCGAAAATACAAAAAATTTTCGTATTTCCTTTAGTTTTTACTTCTATCCATTTTCCTTTATAAATTACCTTTCTCATATTTAGAAAAAACTTTTCGCCTTTTTTAGTCCCAAATGGACTTGAACCTGGAACCTCCAGTTTATTAGTCCCACACCAAACTTTATATAATTGTCTGTCTCTTTATTACTTTTATTCTTCTTGTTAGATTTTGATTTTATTTTAAATAAATTGATAATATTGCAATCTTTTTCTTGGAAATTTAAGATTTGCCCAGATTTAAAATTCTAATATAATAAACTGCTGTTCTGAAAACTTTTCCTTTTAGACGTCTTAGAGGAATTGTCCACACTGTTAAAGCAAACATTCAGTGCTGACAATGTAAGGACATGTCATCAAGGATTACCTATGATTTGTCAGAACCTAAAGACATTTCCTCAAGGAATCACTGTGGAAATTTCCTCAGTGACACATTTTCCAACAGGGATATTTATGGATAAACAGAAGATATTTTCATATAGACACCTCCTTTAAGGACTTTAGTTTTGCAGTTGCTTAAAATTGAACAATACACAATCCTCTCAAATTAAAAATTTCTGTAGCCGTTCCTTAAAAGTTTTATAAACTATTGTCACCCTATTGCTTTAAGGATGGAGTCGCGTTGTCTGGTATGAAGAATACAAAAAAAAATATTCATTCATTTACTCATTCATTCAATGCTGTTTCTGTTTTTGTGATGTTGTTGTTGCTGTTGTAGTGTATGTGTTGCTGCCACTAATTGGTAATCGATACATTCATTGCTACGTATTGTTGCTGTTGTTGTTGTTGTTGTCTTTACTTGTTGTATTGTAGTTCAAGTGTGTAAAGTTCATTAAATTCGGAAGCCATAGCCGCATTTAAAATTTTATAAAAAAAAATATTTATTTACACTACTACAACAAGGAATAACCCAAACTCTAGCAGGATTCAACTCTTCATTAACATAAATGAACATTGGCCATAATACAAACACACACACACACACAAAACACACGCATGTATGCATAAGCAGCACACAAGGTTTGTTTGTTTTATTTAAGCTGAGGATCATAAGCTTCAGGTATTGTTGTTACTTTCGAGTGTATACGTAGCATGAATGCCTGTATATATTTATGAGCACAAGGTAATATTCAATGTAGTAATAGTTTCGCATTTACTACGTTTTTTTTTTGTTCCATTACGACATCATATCATATTGTAATGTATCGAATTACGCATTGCTATGTTAATATCGATGTAAGTGGGTCGAAATAAAATTAATCGGAATTTTATATGACAAACGAGGGGCTACAATTGAGGCCATGAATGTCAGATAAAGTGTTCTATAGTTTCCAACTCCTCCTTATCCAGGAGGAGTTGGACTCTGACAAAAGTTATTTTACAGTACATTTAACCGCTCAGCGAGCTTTCCGATATAACAGTGTCCGGTAGTTACAGCAACCACCGTCGGAAACTTTACTCGTGGAATCAATGTCGCTCACTTGTGAGCTTTTGGTTTGGAAAAGGCCAAACCCGCCAAAACTCCGTCGCGGAGAAAGCCATATATATGCTAGCATGTTTCTAGAGGCATACCAAAACATTATAATTCTGCTGGAACCTGTAAAGTAGTGTCCAGTCTTGCAAGCTCAGCGGCTTTGCAATTCTGTGGAATGTCTCTGGTGACCCATATAAGTAGTAAATCAAACTGATTGGCCTCATTTAAAGACGTGGAGCAATTAAAAGCCGATCCTGTTTTCAGAAACATTGACTCCATGGACTTGACTGTCAGAATAGATGTTGACTGCGGTTGTAGAGAAGACATTGCAACTCAACCACTCAGCTACTTCCTATATAGCCAGACAATGGGAACTACCTTTCAGCATTGTTCCGCGACGGAGACTAATCAGAGATGGGAAAATGTATCTACGTGTGAGACAACACGACAGATTTGGCCTTCTCTTTATCAGAGGCGCACAAGTGAGCTGATATCGCTTTTAAGAGGAAAGATTACGACAGTGGTTGCTGTAATTACCGGACACTGTCTTTTAGGGAAGCACGCAGAGCGGTTATATGTGTCGTCAAATGACTTTTGTCGGAGTTGTAAGGATGAAAAGAAGTTGAAAGCTATCGAACACTTCATTTGTCATTGCACAGCACTTTCTGGTCATAGACTTGCTCCCTACTGGGATCTAGGGAGCACGATCTTTCTGATTTGTCAGATGTCAAAATTCAGTAGCGAGACCTATTACGGTCCCGTGGTATCACAAAGAATCGCAGAGACTACGAATGCTGAAGTAAAAACTTCAGCAGGCACTTACAACCTAACCAAACCTTTTATAGTGGTAGACTGGAGCTCAGAAAGGTTCACAGAGGGAGCACAGTCCACATTTTGTGGTATTGCTATCTTTTTAAAGATCATGACCACAAGCCCAATTTGTCCATTGGCATGTGCTATTCAGTCGAATTGCCGACGTATTTGGTAAAGGAGGATTTCTAATGCAGTCGTACAAAGAGCTCCACTGATACACGTCGACGCCATTCTCTGTACTCACGTTATAAAGACACAGTTCACTTTTGTCAAACCGAAGAATTGGACGCACCATTGCTTTACAGGAATAATAAGCAATCGTTGCAATCGTCGGATTTTCAGATATCCCAGGGTGCTAGAAGAAACCACCACTTTGCCAAGCCTGGATGCATCAGAAACGTCTTCTATGTTTCCACAGAACTTTTTCCAAGAATCACATTTGGCAATTTTGATCATCTTCTTATAACCCTGTATGCAGACCAGTTCTCGCCCGCTCTTGTAGATTTAGCCTTATTAAAAAGCTTTCTGCAGGAATCTTTGCTCGTCTGCAACTCATTTGACCACCAAGGTGGCTTTTTTCGCTCTAGGCTTTGTAGAAAGGCACATCACATGCAGGGACCTATTACAAACATTTGTTATATGGTCAATCAGACAGTCAATTTCCAACTTGTAACGAAAATTGATTTACTACGCCTGTTACAAACATACAGGTTAGTGCTTAACAAAAACTTCAAAAGTAACTCGCCTCTATCATTTTTGTCTGTACTTCTCCATATGGAATGATGTGCATTAGCATCACAGCACACTACTAACTGGTTTCCCCTAGATTCAGACTAGAGATGGGCGCGTGAGTGATTTTTGACTCGCACTCACTCACGCTCACGACAGGAATTTTTGAATCACGCACACTCACTCACGAGCATATTTTTTCTACTCACACTCACTCACAATTACGTGAGTAAATTTAACACAACTCACACTCACGTGCACTCACGCAAGCTTCACTCACACTCACGTTGACTCACACTCACGAAACACTTATTTATACAAAAAAAATTCAAAAACTAAAATTTGAAAAATCTTTCAAAATTTTCAACAAAATTTAAAGCTCAGCGAAATTTTACATTGTTGCTTTTTTCGGGACGAAATATTAAATTGAGCCATATTTTACAAGTTTTTGTTGCTTTTTTTCGGTACAAAAGGAAATAAGAAAAGAAAAGAAATCACGCAAACTCACGCAAAAAAATCGACTCACGCACACTCACTCACGCAAAAATCTTACTCACGCACACTCACTCACGCAATTTTTTTCTCCACTCACAATCACGTGAGTAAAATTGAAATCAGTCATATTCACGCGTGAATCACGCTCTAATCTGCTCATGTGCCCATCTCTAATTCAGACTCCCGAATCAAACCACTAATCTTTTCTGGGGATATTGGCGCCGGATTGGGAAAATAAGCAGATGCGATCCAAATAGACTTCCCATTAAACTCTAAGCCAGCCGCTGCAACATCCAAATCACTAAAAGTTGATAAAAAGAGCTTTAAGCTATTTTTAGGCAAGATTCAGGCTCTTGGTGAGCCCTCACCCTTGACAACCACCAACTTAAACCCAGGGGTCTGCAATCCGCAAACCCTACCACCCCGTACCCAGGGCTCTTGGGACAAAACCAAGTTTGGCGGGATATTCCATGTGTTCCTTCCGAGTTAGAACTACTTTGGCAAACCCACAGAAATCACTTAGTCGACGACAGAAATGTGGTTGTGGCTAGCAAATATTCGGCTGTGACAACCTCAAAAATTGTAAGAGAATATTTTTTGGATATTGCAACTGAACTTTTCAGAGTATTTAAAAATTAACCCACGTTATTACGTGTTCTTGTATGTACGTGTTCAAATGAATGTTAAGCTTTAAGAAGAGCTATGCTAAGACTACAACGACAATCCAAGCAAGCCGGCAAAAGTAAACCTTGCAGGGGGTGGTAGCAGGGGGGATGGTTGATTGCTTGGTTTCAATTTAGTTTTCGTTGTTGTCGCATTTATATATAGAGTAAGCAGTAGAGAATTATAGTACGAGTAGTACTGGTTTTGGTTGTTTTTTTTTGAAGTTGGTATAAACACCTGTGGTTTAATGTGTAGAGAGTTCAGGGATGATATGGTGCGAATGTGCCAAATGACTGACTGTGTGTTATACAACTAAAGAACGCTCTAAACTCGTAATTGTAATCTTTTATTTTGTATTGCCTTTCAATAATCCCTTTTGCGTTTCAGTTCCTTTTTTTTTCGTATTTTTTTTTTTTTGCAATTATGAGCAACAGCGGAAGGTAAATTGGAACAGAATAGAAGGATTCATGCTGTTTAAGCTAAAGTTGGTTACGGTTCTTGTTGCTGTTGCTGCTGCTGCTGCTATTACTGGCAGTTGTATTAGTTGTCGGTTTTTGATATTTTAGCAACCGTTTTCTTCAATGGCACGTATCACAGTATCAAGTTACGCTATGATTTCCGTTTAACTCCCCTATATCGTATAGGCTGAAGACTTTACTTCCGAGCACTTGTGTTTACCATTGGAATGCTTTCAAAGTTACCTTTACCAGCAACGGCATAAGAATATCTCTTGTCATATTGTATCTGTTTTGGTTTTTTAGTAAGAAGGGGTCGTTTCTTCCTACAGTATTATAAACATTTTATGCGTATTTTGCATGTGAAAAATGCTTCAGATATTTTTTTTTGTGTTGTTTCGTTTAAGAAATCGACATGCAATTGTAATGTAATGATTTGTTCACTTATACACGCACATCTTTATGTAATATTACAAATGTTTCGGAAGTAAATTGTGGAAGTGGATGTGGAAGCGGAAGATGTCACTCGTGATTGAAGCTATCGTATTGATATCGACATGTACGTGTCAATGCTAAACGAAGCAATCGAGATCCGATTCCGGTGTATGTTTTTATATATCTGATTGTGTGAATATTGACTGCGATTGGCTTCGTATTATTCGTGAAAGGTAGTTGTGGTACACTTACAAATATATCGTGAGATTTTTATTTTTTTAACTTTGTCAAATTGGGTTAAATTGAAGAACAATAAGTTTCTCAGGCTTATGATGTTGAGCAATAGCTATTTGTTTTGTTAATCATGTTATTCAAAACCATTTCTTATGATTGAAATGGAATGATTTTACGCGATCGTTCCGTTGAAGATTTACTAAAATTTATGTGAATTTTGAATACGCATTTTTTTGGAAAGATTTGAATACTTAGACACCCAAATTTTAAATTTTCAAAAACAGATAAATGAAAAAATTTAACATACGCTTTCAATTTGAAAATCGGACATTGAAGAAAGTTTTCATAAATTCAGAAAATTCAGAACTTAGAGTATAAAAATATGAACCAAATACTGGTCATTTAAGGTACTGAATCTAATGGAAGTCACCAGTAGATCGTCTGAGCGGCCCCAATCTTCCCTACTCGAAAAGATGATATAAAATTTTCTACCTTACTCGAGGGAAGGGTCCAAATTATTGAAGTGCATATTGAAGTTCGTACAGTTCGTACAACCAGTAGGACTAGGAGTCAATTCAGGGGCGCTTAGATTTAGTCTGGCTCGAAGAATACCACACCAGCCCTAAAATGGAAGCTTTCAGCTGTTAAAGATGCAATATCTTCTTTAAAACAGCAGTCAATGTTCCTTTAAAAAAGATCTCCCCTTAACTGTCGCACGTTTCAAATAAAATGGACTGTCATCTTTATCATGTGGGTCCCGGGACAGAGATGCCTCAGAGACCCTTATTAAATATAAATCGAGATTTTGAAAGCAAAGCTTCTTTTTACAGCATACCGTAGCGCATCCAAAGAGCGCTCTTTAGGATGCAGTAAAAGTAAGGGGGCAAAATTAAATTTTTTGTTAAGTTTTTTTTAAACTTTTAATATAGAATTCTTTGTTGGTAAAAAAATAATACGAAAGAAAGCTTTAACTTGTGCTGAAAAGACACATGATTTCACTGCATCTTAAGAGCTCTTTTTCAGTGCTGCCAACTAGCACTCTAAAGTGTGACATTGCCTTAGAGAATCATGAATGAATTCAGCAGGTTTGGATGCGCTCCTTGACTCGGGATTCCTTTCCGAAAGCTGCTGCAAATTTCTGCTTGGCCTCTATCTCTGGCAGAAGATAATAAGATTTCTCCAGAATATGTCTCTAAAGCGAACGCCTCCACGGCAATAGGTTCCGGTTATGCAAAAATATGTGGGTGAAAAAGGGTTGAAGATTCCAGATATGTAGAAGCTTTGAAGGATTGTTCCCGTTCCCAAACATGGGAAACCCATCAACTTGGGAGCCCCTACAGGCCTATAACCCTATTATGCCCAGTGGTTAAAGTCCAGGAATCTAACCTTCTACCTTCGCTTAGGGAAATTCTCCCCATTGTAGACCACAAACATGACTTTTGTTCTGGGCCAGCACAACGTCTGCGCTGTGTAAAATGATGACAGACATACCTGGAGGCCTTAACAGTAAGCGCCACACGAGAGGAACTTATCGGTCGCTATCGATCGGTCTAACGCCTGCGAAACGCTCTGCCACATGAAGCTTTTGCAAGACCTGTATTACTCTTCCCTCCCAAACTCCCACAAAAGATGGTTCGCAAACTACATGGCTGGGAGGCAGTCGTATGTATAGTTCAGTGGTTCTAGGTCGGGATTTAGGAGAAATTAGCAGGTTGCGACACAGACCGGGTCCTTTTACCCCTTATGTTTAGTACTTAATTCTCGAAAATCCCGACCCCACCACAAACTTATATCCAACGCCGATGACTCTGCGCAACTGTTTGACAGACAGAAACCTGGAACTCTCAACACACAAGTTGACGGCCACACTCTTCACCACGAGGACTAAAGAGGTTACCAGCGAACTTAATATGTAGACAGAGAGTTCCCACACTAAACTTGGGGTAAACTTTGATTGCCTCTTTAAGTTTGCCAGGCGAGGGAAAGTGAGGAACTCCTTTTTAAAAACGCTAACGGGCAGCACCTGGGGCAAAGATAAAGAGATACTCTTGACATCGTTCGATTCCAGACCAAAACTCTCTGCCCGTTCGAAGCCATTTCTCACTCGTCAATTCGTGCTTCGGTGTTATATGAACGAGCACCCCAACCATGCTAGCGTCGTAGGTTGTTGAGACCGTTGAGGTCTGACCTAGGTTCCTAGATTACATTACCAATCTGGTGCAAAGGGCAACCTTAAAGAGGCGCAGGCCCATCTCCTTTTCGAGATTGTGTCCGATTCCATAAGGAGGATGAGGGACAGTGTCTTACTAGGTGGCCGGCCTGATATTGTCTTAACTCAGGTCTGGTTACCTGGCCAGAGTTAACTCGGACGTCTCAGACATTTGGCCTCTTTGCAACTCTTCACCCCATAACACCGTACACTTTTCGGGTACAAGCTTCGGCCCTACACACTTACTCCCAGGTCATTGTGGACCAATGGATGCATCTCCCTTCCGCGAACTGGAAGGGAAACCATATTAGCTCTATATATGAGTAGGATCTCTTCAGTTTGCATAAGGCACCACGGTTTGCGTATGTAAGTTGACCCACAGAACGGTGCAGCCGACAGCTTGATCTGTACACATTGGTGATATAAGTATCGGGAAATTGAACACTCTTAATATTTTGGTCATAAAAAAACAGTTTGTTCGTTGGAATAAAACGAATAGAGAAAGTCTTTGATGATATCAATGTCAATAGGGTATCCAACTCTATTGACTCCCAGGTCATTGTGGACTAATGGATGCATCTCCCTTCCGCGAACTGGAAGGGAAACCATATTAGCTCTATATATGAGTAGGATATCTTCAGTTTTCATAAGGCACCACGGTTTGCGTATGTAAGTTGACCCACAGAACGTTGCAGCCGACAGCTTGATCTGAACACATTGGTGATATAAGTATCGGGAAATTGAACACTCATAATATTTTGGTCATAAAAACACAGTTTGTTAATTCGAATAAAACGAATAGAGAAAGTCTTGATGGTATCAATGGCAATAGCTTTGTTGGAAAATCTGTCACTGAAGAAATTTCCACAGTGATTCCTTGAGGAAATGTCTTCGGGTTTTGACAAATCATAGGTAATCCTTGATGACATGTCCTAACATTGTCAGCACTGAATGTTTGCTTTAAGAGTGTGGACAATTCCTCTAAGACGTCTAAAAGGAAGAGTTTTCAGAATAGCAGTATATTAAATTAGAATTTTAAATCTAGGAAACTCTTCAATTTTCAAGAAAAAGATGGCAACATTATCGATTTATTTGAAATAAAATCAAAATCTAACAAGTGGAATAAAAGTAATAAATAGACAAACAATTTTTAAAATAAAGTTTGGAACAAGTAGTTAGGTGTGGGACTAATCAACTGGATGTTTCAGGGTCAAATCCGGACTAAGGTTCAAATACAGGCTAAACAAGGAGAACAGTTTATTCTAAATATGAGAAATATAATTTATAAGGGAAAATGGATAAAAGTAAAAACTAAAGGAAATACGAACAATTTTGTATTTTCGCATGACCTACGTCCGACATTTCCCCAAAGAAGTCTTAGGATGTCTTGTGGATGTCAGCAGTGACTCTGACATGTCACCGCTCCATCACGGAGGATGGCTCGAGGACGTTTCCAACTGGGAGGTTATCCAACTCTATTAACTCAGTGGAGCATCGTCAAAATGTGGCTTGAGTGACTGTTCTATCGATAATACCATGGAAAATTTTCTGCTGAGGTAAATGATCTTATCCGCAGAGAAAGTTTGTTTGTAACTCCCATCAAAAATCTTTCTACCTAAAGAGTTGTATTCCCTACATCAAATCTGACAGCCCACGCTCTAGTTAATTAGGTCGATGGAAATAGTGCAAACGAATTAATTCAAGAATATGAAAGGACTGTTCCTGAGTCGGCGGAGAAACAGAGGGAAACTGACATCACAGCTCCTCTAGTGACATAAATAGGCAGTTTTAAACCTATTTTAATCAGATCAACGTCAAATAAAAAAATTTCCGAACTATAAATCGATATTAATTATAAACAATATGTTACGACGTCTAGAACTGAGAGATATCTTCGCTAATATCGATAAGAGATTTAAACAAGGACATTTGCAACAATCTCTAAACAGTGGAAAACTCACATCTCAGTTTCTCTAGTGACATAAAAAGACTGGAAGAAAGAAAGCATTGTGTTTTCACTATAACTCCAACAGTTCTATCGCACGATTTCAACTATATGCAATACGTTACAACGTTTAAATTGAAAGATGCCTTTGCTAACATTTGGAACAAAATTCAAATAAATCTCCCAAAATAATATTTTAATGTATTATTGAATGACTTTTAAAGTATTTCACTTTCGAATACGAAACGCAAACAGTTTGATAGCCCCACATATTTTTTGAAATCTGGTTATAATCAGGTAGGAATAACAGAAGACATAAAAACTATCCTTCTCCCATCTTTATACCCATTTAAATTTTAGACGTCAAATCAAACTCTTTTCTTTATAGCCTTTCAAAAATCTCAAATGTCTCATGATTTTTCCGTCTGCGAAATTTTTCTTTAAGTGTACAATTGCCATTTAAAAAAAAAATCATTTCATTGCTAACTACCTCCATTTCTATAACTTCTACATATGCACGTTTATTTGTTCATCTTGTCTCCTCCTTTTTGGAACATTGTAATGTTGACAATCGTTTTTCGCTGGCATTGAATTACCAAAAACATTAAAAACACACACACACATTCAAACTTGCGATAAATATGTAGGTACCACATATACACATACACTCAAATTTAGAGCCGTGAGAAGCTCATTTGGTAAAATGAAAGGTGAAAAACTTTGTAAACGTGGTAAACTGTTAATAAAGGGAACATTTATATGACAAAAAATTTGTGCTACAACGAAATGTGAAATTTAACCTTAAATTTTGCAGGATTCCCATACAGAAAACGAAGTACAAATAAAACATAACCTACAAAAATGAAACGAAAAAAAAACAGAATTCGAATCGAATTGAAGTGATTGTTTACCTTAATTTCATGTGAATACTAAAATACACATACTCACACTTTTAAATATTTACCTTCTTAGGAAAGGTTAAATGGTAAAATGAAGAAGAAATAAGAGAAAGCAACGTTTATTTTGGCATGGCACCGAATAAGGTAATGTTAATATTAACGCTGTTGACTTCACATCATCAGGATATACATATGTATGTACGTAAGTATTTTTCTACTTTTACTACTGTGCTTTTTCTATAAAGAATATTTTTATTTTATAGGTTAATCAACTGATTGCTGTGTGGCATTATATGTGGAAAGACAGACATTTATAGAGTTAATTCATTTTTGAAATTGCTAAACTCTTAAGATATTGAATTTTGACATCCGACAAAGATCAGAAGATCGTGTAGCTCCCTAACTCTCAGTGAAGCAAGGTTCTAATCAGAAAATGGCGGGAAATGGGAGTTAAAGTGTTCGATAGTATCCAACTCCTCTTCATCAATGCAACTCCGGCAAAAGTCATTCGACGGCACATTTGACCGCTCTATATACTTTTCTATAAGACGATGTCCGGTAACAACAGCAAGCACCGTCGAAGTCTCTCCAATTGGAAGCGGTATCGGCTCACTTGTGCGCTTCTGATAAAGAGAATGTCAAATCTGTCATGTAATCTTACACGTCCAGCCATGTGCTTATATCTGCTTAGTCTCCATCGCGGAACAAAGCCATAGATTTTGCTCGCAAGTTTCTAGGGGCATACCAACACAATCCAATTCTGTTGGAACCTGTAAGGTAGTTCCTAGTCTTGCAAGCACATCGGCTTTGCAACTCCCTGGAATGTCTCTGTGCCCTGGGACCCATATGAGTCGTATATCAAAGCTTGGCCATCGCATTTAAAGACGTGTGGCAGTTAAGGGCAGATCTTGTTTTCAGAAACATGGACTCCAGAGACTTGACAGCGGCTTGACTGTCAGAATAAATGTTGACTGCGGTTGTAGACAAGACATTGCAACTCAAATAGTCAGCCACTTCCTTTATTTCCAGCATCTCTGCCTGGTAACCACTGCAATGATCTGCCCGGCTCAATCCAAGCTCCTCCGAATAGACTCCAATGCCCACTTGCTCGTGCAGCCTCGATCCATCTGTGTAAAAATTTACGGTGGCTCCACTTACCGGAATGCCCCCCCATCCAAGACTCCCTGGATGGTATCATTGTGGTAAAGTGGCGCTCAAAAAGGCTCATAGAGGGAGCAAAGTCCAAATTTTGTGGTATATTTATCTTCTTCAAGATTGCGCTATGGCCACAATCGCTGCTCCTCCATTACAGCGTGCTATTAAGCCGAATTGCCAACGTTGCCGCATACTGCCTACCCAATATGTCCAATGGTATCAGGTAAAGAAGAATTTCTATTGCAGCCGCAGGTGTAGTACGAAGAGCACCAGTGATGCACATCGACGGCCTTCTCTGTTCCTTCGTGATAAGAGCACAATTCCCTTTTGCATCCAAAGCAGGCCACCAGACAATGATTTCATACACCAGAATTGGACGCACCACTGCTGTATAAATCCAATGAGCTTTATGGCTAAATTTCCATCGTTTTCCAATGGCTCTTTTGCTTTTCTCACCTGTTCCTCAATACTACGCCTGAAATTCAACTTCCTATCTAGAAATACTCCAAGATAATTGGCTCCATCTGAAAAGGCGAATTCAGTGCCGTCCAGAGAAATGAACTCAAAATCAGGAATCTTATTTTTCCTTCGTATACAAGACAAGCTCTGTTCTACCTAGATTAACTACCAGACCACAGTCTCTGGCACATTTAATCAGATCTTTGAGAGAACCCTTAAAAATGTCCCTTAATGTTAGCAGGTGCATTCCCTTTACCGCTATCGTGACATCGTCAGCTTATGCGACAACCATGTGCTTCTTGAGAAAGCACTATTTAGTTCAGTGTGAAGTTCCAAAGAAGTGACGATAGAACATCTCCCTGTGGTGTGCCCCTACAGACAAATCGAGACATGATAGACGCTCTAAATTCAGACGCTATACTTCCATTGGTAAGTAGACTTTTCACCATTAAAATGATCGAACGCTTAACTACCAGACCAGGCAGTGCCACAATTTTCGATGATACCAACGAGCTCATAAGGAGATGTTTCCATTGCTCTGACCTTGCTGTATGCATATTGCCTAGTCGAAAGCAACTTCGGGCCTACACCCTACATAAATATGAGTCAATCATTCGTACAATTGTTTTTAACAGAAAAAAAGACAGACTTATTGGTCTGAAATCCTTCCGAACTGTGTGGAAACTTTTTCCAGCCTACGGGATAAAAACGACTCTGGTATCCCTCCATTTTAAAGGAATATACGACCATTTCACGCGTGCTCTATATAGATTAAACAGCCAAGTTGCTATATGGTGACATATTTATTATTTGCGAAGAAATTTCATATGCTTGGGCATCAGAACGTTCCATAGCCTGAAACGGCATTATGAAATTGTTCGGAAAATGCGTGTTAAATTGGAGATCCAGCGACTCCCCACTGGAGGTAGACCACACCCCCATTAGAATCCTTCAGGAATCCCAGGGTGCAAGTAGAAGAAGCCAGAATTTTGGGCAGCCTGGATTCCTCAGAAACGTCTTCTATGTTTCCACGGAAGTTTTTCCAAGAATCACATTTGGAAATTCTGACCATCTTCATATAACTTTTAAGTTGCAGCCTACATCCAGACCAGTACTCGTCCGCTCTTGATGATTAAGGCTTATTAAAGAGCTTTCCGCAAGAAATTTCTGCTCGTCTGCAACTCATTTGACCACCAAGGTGGCTTTTTTCGGTCCCTAGACTTTGCAAAAGGGCAAAACGCATCCAGGGACCTATTACAAACATTTGTTGTAAGGTCAACCAGACTGTCAATTTCCGTCAAACTATGCGGTTCAGGCATGGCTACTTCACTTAAAAGCCCAGAAAAGGTCTCCCTATATTTCACTCAGTTTGTTCTCTTCAGATTTCTAGAGACCCAGGGCCACGCTCCCTGAATAAAAACTCAATGTAGCAATGATCTGAGAAAGAATTTTCTTCCCAAGTCAACTGCTACTGTCGTCAGGCACAGCAAGAGAGCAACTAATGCTGCCTCAAGGTTATGATATTTTTCGATTTATAATTGATCTTTTTCGAATTAAAATTGATCTTTTTCGAATTTAAATTGAACTTTTGAGAATAACAACTGATCTTTTTCGAATTACAATTGATATTTTTCGAAATACAATCGGAGCTTTCGAATTACAAATTGAATTTTCGAATTACAAATGGAATCTTCGAATTACAAGTAGAATCTGCAAGTTACAAATGGCATATTCGAACTACAAATGGCATATTCGAACTACAAATAGAATTTTCGAATTATAATTAATCTTTTTCTAACGAGTATAAATTTTTTTGTTGTAACGCGTATAATTTGAAAGTATTTTTCCATACACAATTTTTAAACGTCAAATTTGTATGGAAAAAATGCGAACTTGGAGAAGATAACAATACCACATAATGTGGACTGTGCTCTCTTTATGAGCCTTGTTGAGCGCCACTCTACTATTATGATACTATCGATGGTAGTGGAGCCTCCATACGTTTTTACATGGATGGATCGAGGCTGCACGAACAAGTGAGATTTTAAGCTTATTCGGAGGAGGTTGGGTTGAGCCTGATTCGAAGATTTCCGGATCATTGTAGTGTTTAACAGGCAGATATGCTGGCAATAAAGGAAGTGTCTGACTGCTTGAGCTGAAATGTATTGTCTAAAACTGCAGTTACCATCTATTCTGACAGTCAAGCAGCCGCCAACTCCCTGGAGTCAATGTTTCTGAAAACAAGATCTGCCCTTAAATATATGTTCCCGAAGCTCCTATAAGGATCGTAGGGCTGCCCTTAACTGCCACAAATCTTTAAATGAGATGGCCAAGCAGTCTGACATACGACTCATATGGGTCCCAGGGCACAGAGACACTCCAGAGAATTGCAAAGTCGATGAGCTTGCAAGATTGGGAACTACCTTACAGTTTCCAACAGAATTGGAATGTGTTGGTATGCCTCTAGAAATTCGCAAGCAAAATCTGCGGCTTTGTTCCGCGACGGAGACTTATCAAGGATGGGCAAATGGATGGACGTGTGGGACAACACGACAGATTTTGCCTTCTATTAATCAGAAGCGCACAAGTGAGCTTATATCGCTTCCAAGAGGAGATATTTCGACGGTGGTTGCTATAATTACGGGAGACTGTCTTATAGGGAAGAACGCATAGCGGTTAAATGTGCCGTCGAAAGACTTTTGCCGGAGGTGTATTGATGAAGAGGAGTTGAAAACTATCGAACACTTCATCTGCCATTGCCTGGCACTTTCTGGTCAGAGACTTGCTTCACTGGGATCTAGGGAGCTGCACAAACTTTCTGATGCGTCGGATGAGAAAATTTAATATATAAGGAGTTTCATAAGAAGCTTAAATTGGTTTAACGTGTATCACAACGGACCTCAGAGTCTACGTATGCTGACGTTAAACGTCAGCAGCTACTTACAACCTACCTTTACCTATGGGAAACACGATATACAAGTCAGCACCGAAAATCCAGCTCAAAACAATCAATTCCTTTCTAACTCTGTTAAACGTATATAGAAATGTACATATTAAAATACAATGTATGAGAATCTTAATTTGTGTAAACATCATATATAAATGTTGACAGCGAAAAAGTAATCACGGCAACAAAAAACAGCGTAATATTATTAGTATTTGTCGTATTGTTTGTCATTGAAAGGTAATCGAAGAAACCTAAAGAATTAAAAATATAAAAAAAAAATTGTTGATTTTTATGATGATGAAGAAGGAAAAAAGGTCGCCTTGGTATTTACATGCAAATCTACTGTTAGAATATTCAAACAATTTTAAGAGTCTTTAAGTTTTCATTTGCGTATGAAATTCTTTCGTTTTTCGTAGTTTTTTTTTTGGGACTCCTCATCATCTCATATTTCACACATTCAATAAACTTATTCAATACTTATTGTTAGATACGTTAAGCGTATTTGTTTTTCTAAATAAAGAAGCCTTTTAAGAAGTCCTTTTTGTGTGATTTTCTACAAAAAGCAACAATAGGCAACCCAAACCATTATAACCTCTAAACTACCCTTCCATTTTGGGAACTAAACTAATTTTGAATGTATAGAAGATACCAAGAAGAAAATTGAATGTGTATGAGTTAATAGCAGTCAGTCAGTAATAATAATATAATAATAACTTTAAGAAGTTTTCCTTTGGATAACCCCGTGTTTAATTTCATGTCCTTTTTTTTGTGTCCTTTTTTTATTTTTTTGTTCCATTGTACAAAGGTTTCGCATAAACAAAAAATGTCAACAATGACACAACAATACACAATGAAATGTTGACGACGAATTACAATTATTGACTTCTTTATAAGAACAAACAAACAACGGGGGAAATAAAATCTTAAACCACACCTTCAAAGTCACTTCAAAAAAAAAAAATTCAACTTTAAAATCGTCTGTCTACCCGGCTTCACAGCCCAAGTAAAGGCATTTAAATATTTTTTCCAAACTCAACTAAAACTGATTTTTTTTTCTAATGTTTCTTTATAAGGGACTTTGCTTCTAAATAAATCTATAGATTTCAATATTCCTCTATAAATTCTTAAAAAGGAATCCTTTTAAGATTTTCTCGTAAATTTTTAAGGGGGGGATATCCATCCATACGTTCTAGCGTACATATCAACAAGAGGGTTAACAAAAACGTGGGAATATGTTGTTTAACTAATTCGTTCTGGTTACGCTTTGAGTATAGATTTCGTTTCTTTCGTCCTTTATTTTTTTGTTCGATTTTACAATGCAAATGTTGGAGTTTTTTGTTATAGAAATCGTATCACAAAAAAAAGAGGAGGAAAAATAAGGAAATTGATTGGTTTTTGTGGGGTCTTAATGTTTTTTTGTTGAGTTTGAATGAGTTTATGTTTGCTTAGTTTAGTTTAGTTGGTTATAAGTAGGGATGAGATTTTTATGCACTAAAAAATCGAAAATATGCGCTTAAAATATGCGCTAAAAAATTCAAAATATGCACTAAAAAACCTAAAAATATGCACTAAAAAATAAAATGTGTGCCATAAAAATCTTGTTTTCATAGAAAAAACTTCTTAAAAAAGCAAAAAATAACGCTGGATTTCAATAGTAAAATTAAAAACTTTATATAAGCAAATTATTTTAGAAATTTAGAATATTTAAAAAAAAAAATAAAAAAAAAAAAGTTTTTTTCAAAATAAATTTTTAAAATTTAAAATAGTTTTTGAAAAAAATAAATTTCAATTAGTGTTTTTGCTAATTTTTGTCAAAATATGCAAAAATATGCACTTAAAAGTTGGAAATATGCACAATATATGCACTTAAAATCAAAATATGCAAAAATATGCATTTTCACCAAAATATGCAAAAATATGCAAAAACAAATCGATGCCATTTTAAAGCAAATTGCTTGATTCGGAAAGATAATTGGTCAATATCGATTTTAGACTATCGACAAAAAACATGCATTTGCATGGAAATCTCATCCCTAGTTATAAGGATGTATGAATGTATTATAAATCTGTTAAACTTATAACGGAAGTTATATATTTACTAGTTTGTTACTTTTCCTTGATATTTATCATACGTATGTTAATTTATAAGTGGATAGAATGTTAAGGTAATAAAAGGATTTGAATCTCCGTAAATTTTTGCACAGACGTATCGAAGCTGCTTCCCCGAAAAGCATTCGATGTTTACCCAAGGTTTCTTGGTAATATCGACTTGTTAACCACTCAGAGACACTGACGAAGTAAGAGTTTGCTGACTGGTTTACAACATAAGTCAGCATGCATTCTGATGTATTGTCTTCAACTGCAGTCAACATCTATTCTGACAGTCAAGCCGCGGTCCAGTCACTGGAGTCAATGTTTCTGAAAACAATATCAGCCCTTGACTGCCGCACGTCTTAAAATGAGGTGGGCAAGCTGTTTGAGATACTACTCATATGGGTCCCAGGGCACAGAGACATTCCAGGGAATTGCAAAGCCGATGAGCTTGCAAGACTGGGAACTACCTTACAGGTTCCAACCAAATTGGAATGTGTTGGTAGGCCTGTAGAAACTTGCCTCAAAACTTGCGGCTTTGTTCCGCGACGGAGACTAATCAAAGATGGGTGAACGTGTGAGACAACACAACTGATTTGACCATTGCTTAATTAGAGTCGCACAAGTGAGCTGATATCGCTTTCAAGAGAAGATATTTCGACGGTGGTTGGTATAATTATCGGACACTATCTTATAGGAAAGCACGCAGAGCTGTTAAATGTGTTGGAAACAATCGAACACTTCATCTGCCATTGCCCGGCACTTTTTGGTCAGAGACTTGCTTCAATATGATCTAGGGAGCTGCACGATCTTTCTGATTTGTCGGATGTCAAAATTCAATATCTAAGGAGTTTAATAAGAAGCTCAAATTGGTTTAACGGCAATGACTAGTAGGGAAACCTATTTCAGTCCTGTGGTATCATAATGGGCCTTAGAGTTGACAAAAAACGCCAGCAGCCACTTACAACCTACCCATGCATTCTGATTGTGGCTGTAGCTCGATCCTGAAAAGGTTCTCTGAGTCTATTTGAGCTTCCCCTTACACATATTCTACCGATAGTACTGGATATATGGCATTCTGAGTAGAAGAGCCTTTATAAAGTTTTACAAGGGCTGTTTAAAGCTGCACCAAGACGGATTAGAGCTTTCGACTAGGCAACATGCATACAGCAAGGGAAGATCAACGAAAAGTGCTATTCATGAGCCCGTTGGTACCATCGAGAGGTTGCTTTCGGTACAGATGGTGGCCTGTCTTCTTTCTTCGGTATGCTATGGTGGCCTTTCTTGATATGGAGGGGCTTTTAGTAATGCCATCCCAAACTCAATAATTGTGGCATTGTGTGGTTTGGGAGCGAAGTGTGGGATCGTTTTAATGGTGGAAGGTCTACTTGCCAATAGACATATAACGTCTGAATTCGGAGCGTCTGTAAATCTCGATTAGTCAATAGGAGCACACCACAGGGAGGTTTTCTTTCGCCGCTTCATTGAAGCCTGGCACTGAATTCAATGCTGCTCTCTCAAGAAGTTGTCATGTTGTCATATACAGCAGTAAAGGGAAAGCACCTGCAAACATTGAGGGACATTCTTCAGGGTTCTCTTAAATATCTGTCCAAATGGGCAAGAGACTGTGGTCTGGTATTTAATCCACGTAAAACAGAGCTGATCTTGTTTACAAGGAAAAATAAGATTCCTGCATTTAATCGTATTTCTCTGGACGGCACTGAAATCGCCTTTTCCGATAGAGCCAAGTATCGTGTAGTGTCTCTAGACAGGAATTTGAATTTAAGGCGTAATATTGAGGAACGAGTGAGGGAAACAATGATAGCTTTATGTTGGAAAACGATGGGGACTTAGCCCTGAAGTAGTTCATTGCATAGCGTCCAATTCTGCTGTATGGAATCATTGTCTGGTATCCTGATTTAGAGACAAAAGAGATCTGTGTCGTTATCACGAAGAAACAGAGAATGGCGTCGATGGAGCTCTTCGTTCTACACCTACGGCTGCATTGGAAATCCTCCTTTACCTAATACCATTTGACATATTGTGTAGGCAGTATGGCAGCATGCAATGATGGGGCTTTCATACTTTTCCACACATGAAATGGAGCTACACAAACAAGTGGGATTTGTAGTCTATTCGAAATAACTTGGGTTGAGCCTGGCTCAAAGACTGCCAGACCATTGCAGTATTTACCAGGCAGATATTCTGGCAATTAAGGAAGTGGCCGACTGGTTGAGTTGAAATTCAATGTTTCTGAAAACAAGATATGCCCTTAACTGGCGCACGTCTTTGAATGAAATCGATAAGCAGTTTGACATACGACTCATATGAGTCTCAGGGCACAGAGGAATTCCAGGGAATTACAAGGCCGATGAGCTTGCAGAACTGGGCTCTACCTAACAGGTTCCATGGGATTTGAAATGAGTTGGTATGCCTCCAGAAACTTGCAAGCAAAATCTACGACTATTTTCCGCGATGGAGACTAATCAGAAATGGGCACATGGATGGACGTGTGTGACTGCACGACCGATTTAACCTTCTCTAAATCAAAAGCGCACAATTGAGCTGGTATCGCTAGCAAGAGGAGAATTTTGCACGGTGGTTTCTGTAAATACCGTGCAATTTCTTTTTGGAAAGTACGCGGTTAAATGTGCCGTCAAATGACTTTTGCCGGAATTTCATGAATGAGAAGAAGTTGGAAACTATCGAACACTTTATCTGCCATTGCCCGGAATTTTCTGGTCAGAGACTTCCTTTACTAGGTATTAGGGAGCTGCACGATCTTTTTGATTTTTCGGATGTTAAAATTCAATATCTAAAGAATTTCATAAGGAGCTCAATTTGGTTTAACGGCAGGGACCAGTAGTGAAACCTATTGCAGTCCGGTGGTATCACAATGGACCTCAGACGTGAGCTGACGTAAAACGTCAGCAGCCACTTACAACCTACCTACATCTAGAGATGACGTACAAGACCTTAGGTCATCCCATTATCGGTTATACCGCCCCTGTTTGGTCGCCGTTCATTTGTGACACACAGTGAAGAAAAATCCAGATGGCGCAGAGCACAGCCCTCAGGCTGATAACGGTGTGTCATTCACTGAAACCGAAAGATCACCCACATAAGAAATTCAAAATTCTGCCAGTCTGGAGCCACTTCACCTTTCTTATGCGTAGATTTGTGCTTGGGTGTTATATGACCAAGCATCCCAACCACGCTTAGGTTAAGTTCTGAGTGACTACTGATGCTATACGTCCATGCGTGCGTCGTGGGTACGTCAGCACTGGGGTTGGGAGATAAGTAAGGCTACGCTCCGAAAATCGGCCACACCAATCTGGTGCTATGCGAAAATTTCAAGGAAACGCAGGCCCGGCTCCAATCCGAGATTGCAGTTGAATTCATAAGAATGTTGAGGTACTAGGTGGCAGAGCTCATCACCTTTTCGAATCGGAAAAAATACTGCCACGTAAAGTAAGGTATTGTCTGAACTCTGGCCAGGTTACTCTAGGGCGCAGATTCCCAACCTTTGATTCTTATCCCACTATGGGGCAATTCGTATGTTTCAGGGAGGTAACGAGTATATTTAAAGATTTAGTAATTGTTAGTTAATTACCAATTGCTCCACCTATAAACTTTAATACAAAGAGTATGTCTGGTTTTCATTTCTAATACTCCATATTAGAAAACGTTTTTTTAATGTTCACACCTTCAGGAAAGCTTTGAGACATCCTTATACACTTTTTATGCTCATACTCGTACATTCATATGTGTTAACATGTTCTTCAAAACCCATAGAGAAGGTTCATTCGTTTTTATTTATTTTTTAATTACAATGCCATCTGCCATCACATGTATAACGTGCCTAAGTAGTGAAAGCAACAACTAAGGCAACACGAAAAAAAATATATAAAAATCTTATTAGAAAGCCAAAAGCATATAGAAATATAAACAGATTTATGCGTAAGAGTTTTTGTTTTAACTTTATGCCAACAGTGTTGCCAAACAAACAAAGCTAAACTTTATCAAATATCTACCGATTTTATGTCTCTTGAGAGATTAATAAGAATATCGGGAGATCCAAGCTTTCTAATTTTTGCATTATTCAATTTCTTGCCAAAATTTCCTTTATGGGAGTCTATACCAACATTTTAATGCTTTACACAAGGAAAGACTAAATAAGCGCAGTGATCGGCACTCAAAAAAAACCTTGTAAAATTACAAGAAAAGTTTGTAACTTTTGTTTTTTGCTACCTCCTATTTGACAAGAATTCCTTGTTATTTTACAAGCTTTTTACCAATAATTTTGTAATTTTACAAGCTTTTTAGCAAAAAAATTCTAAATTTACAATTTTTTTGACACGATTAAACTTACAAGGAGGTTTCGGGATTTTACTACATTTTTTGCTACCTCCTATTTTTCGAGAATTCCTCGTAAAAATTATGAACTTTTTTGTAATTTTACAAGATTTTTACAAATAAAAGTGTAAATTTACAACTTTTTTGGCGTAAAATTTTTAAGATATCTTGGAAATTTGTAAAATTACAAGAAAAACTATAAAAATTTAAATTTCGATCGAAAATTAATTGTTAAAAAACAAGGAAAACTGTCAAATATTGGTAAAATGGGATTTTTTCTAGTAATTTAACAAGGTTTTTTTTTGAGTGATATTGTGGTTGATGGGTTTAAAACAAATCTGTTGGAAATTATAAATTGGCAACGCTGTTTTTGATGCAACAGACTATGGTTTCATTTTTTTGTATCCGTAATGTGAGGAAAAGCCACTTGTTATTTTATGTCAAGAGTACGTGTGATGTGGTGGCAATCTTTATATTTCCACTGTATTGTATGATGTTGACACTTTTAGAGGCCCCTTAATGTGAACTGATTTTTATTTTCAATGTTCGTGTGAATAAAAATTGTATGTTGCAAAACAGTCAAACAATATGTTTCGAAAAAAACTCAAATTACAATGTTGATTAAACTAAAAAAAATAAACTCCAATGAATCAGAATACATAAATTATATAGGATTTAATATCATGATTTTGCCTCTTAAATTTTTCTATCACGTACCGTTTTGAAGATATTCGCATTTGAATGCTGAAAAATCCGATATTTTAGAAATTTTCGGATCTCCCCTTAACTTTTTCTTAATTACTCACAGTATTTGATTTTATATGCTACGGATCTCGTAGTTTCAAACGGTGCCTACGGTCAGTACCATATTACCGGGAATACGGGTATTTTCGGTTTTCGGTATTACCGGGAAATGGAACCGGTTTCTCGGTCCTTAAATTATTGCCGGGAATACCGGTATTCCCGGTTCCGGTTCTGACGGTATTATCTGTATTCCCGGGACTGCCGGTACGTACATTTTGTAAAATTTTGTACAATTAAAATTTTTTTTCGCTTTTACCAAAAAAAATAAAACAAGTGGGAGTGTTAAATTCGGCCGTGCCGAATCTTTTAGAACAACAAATCTATAAAAAATGTCGTTTTTAAAGAGGTTGGTTTAGTTCTTAAAGGGGGAACTTTTTCCCCCGTGGTCCGATTTTGCACCATATCCGAACTTAACCAGGCGATGATCATAAGACATGTTCGTGCCAAACTTCAGGAGGCTATCTCCTTTATTTTGGACTGTATCGTGTCCTCAACAGACGGTCGGACAGACACACAGACGGACGGACATCGCTAGAATGTCTTAGACTAGATCACTGGTCATTAATATATTCGCATTATGGGGTCCCCGACCGATATATCGATGCGTTACACACGGAATGACAAAGTGAGTATATTCCCATAGTATGGGGCCCATACTGTGGTTGGAGGGTGTAAAAACACGTGAAAACACCATATTTATTTTTATACCCTCCAACTACAGTATGGGGGTATACTCACTTTGTCATTCCGTGTGTAACGCATCGAAATATCGGTCGGGGACCCCATAAAGTATATATATTCTTGATCAGTTATCAATTCTAAGACATTCTAGCGATGATAGTTAACACGATGCAGTCCAAAATAAAAGAGCTAGACCCCTCAAGTTTGGCATAAATATGTCTTATGGTCCTAGGCAGGTTAAGTTCGGAAATGGGCCAAATCGGATTAGCGGGAAAAAGAAGAACTAAACCAACCTCTTAAAAATGCTAATTTTTTGAAGTTTTTTTGTATTTTTGTAAATCAAATGAGACATTTTTATGTTCGTAGAAGTTTATAGTCCTGCGCTTGGATCCAGAGGATTAAAAAAATTTCGCTTTTTTGCCCCTCTTTTAAGGGCGTGGATAAAAAAATAATTTGAATAATTATAAAACTATAATAAATAAGTGTACAAACTAGACAAAAATGAACTTGTAAACATATACCGTGAGGGCAAAGGAGTCACCCCAGCTCACCGACACCTCACCCTACCTTGCCCCCTTTAAACAACGCCCCTGTCAAAAACTTTTTTTTTAATTTTTTTACATGTTGGAGGGTATATTAGATTCGGCACAGCCGAATTTAACACTCTCACCTGTTTTTTATGAATTTATGAAAAAATAGTTACACGATTTTTAAATAACTTACAAACACAACTAAATATTTCCGAAATATTGATTAAATTGTGTAATTCAAATATTTTACGGTATATTATTTTTATGTCTTTTGAGAACCGGTTCCAGTTTTAGAACAAGGAATACCGGTATTCCCGAGAATATATTTAGAACCGGGAAACCGATACTAGAACCGGGAATACCGGTATTTCCGGGAATACCGAGAACAGGGAAACGGGGGCACTACTCCAAATAAACATTTTTAGATTCTAATATAAAATTATTATAATAATTTTGATTCCATGATCAAGTGTTTTTATACCCTCCAACCACAGTATGGGGGTATACTCACTTTGTCATTCCGTGTGTAACGTATCGATATATCGGTCTAGGACCCCATAAAGTTTGTATATTATTGATCAGTGATCGATTCTAAGACATTCTAGCGATGTCCGTCCGTCCGTCTGTCCATCTGTAGAGGACACGATACAGTCCAGAATAAAAGAGCTAGGCTTTCGAAGTTTGGCCCGAACATGTCTTATATTCCTAGGCAGGTCAAGTTCGGAAATGGGCAAAATCGGAATAAGGGGAAAAAGTTCCCCCTTGGAGAACTAAGTCAACCTCTGAAAAACGATTTTTTTTGCAGGATTTTTTATACTTTTTTTAAGCAAATGCAACATTTTAATGTCAGAGGAAGCTCCAAACCCTGTATGTGGATTCTGCGGATAAAATAATAACAATAAAGTTTGACCCACCCATTTTGTGGGCGTGCATATTAAAAAATGTGTTTTAATAATGATTAATTGGATTAAATAATTGCATGAATCACAATAAATCCATTTGATAACATCTATCGCAAGGGGAAGGTGTCCCCCAATGACTCCCACCAAACCCCCAAACCAACCCCCTCCCCACCAAAAAAAAAGACGCCCCTGAAAATTTTTGTATTTTTTTTTTACATTTTGGAGGGTATAAAAGATTCGGCACAGCCGAATTTTACACTCTCACTTATTATTTATTGTTTTCATTTAATTTCAAACCAACCGAGAACTGGTAGCAATGACTTAGGGTTTTGGGGGGAATTGAACACACGACCACTGTTGAGGCTACCACGCTACCAATTAATTACAAGATCCCGATTCTAAGACATTCTAAAAAGATATTTCAAAATAGTTTTACATACGTTAGACTATCAACGTTTTTAAGATATTATTCCTATTCCTATGTAGTAGACAAACATTTTTTATGTATGTAAACCAAATTAAAATCTGTGTTCTATTCAAAAAAAAACATATTCTAAGTAGTTTTTTATACCAAAATTCATAATAAGATTGACAGATATTTTTTCACAAAAACTTTTCAAATTAAGTCACATTTTGCCGTTAAAAAGTTTCAAATTTTCAATATACAAATTTTCGGATTTCGATAATTTTTTCTTTGGAAATTTTTTTTAGAAAATTTCCTTCTTCCTTCTTTCTTTTTTTCTTCTTTTTCTTTCTTTCTCTTTCTTTCTTTTTCTTTCTTTTTTTTTTTCCTCTTTTTTTTCTTTTTAAAATTTGGTGTGCATGACTAAAGGGGCCCCTCCACAAGCCCCAGCAAAAAAAAGCATCTGGAGTTTTTTTTGTTTTAACATGTTACAGGACTCAAAGATTCAGCAAAGCCTAATTTAACACTCTAAATTATTTTTTTAATTTTTAAAAGCCATAAACTTTGATCGCCGGGTGTTAATTTTGGTTAATTTAATCCGATTGGCCTCAAATTTTAGGTCATGGAAATTACAAATTTGGCCGCACCTTCAAATCGGTATTTGCTAAAAAAATTTAAATGGTTGGTAGATTTGAACTCAGGAGACAAAAATCTATTAGCATTGTTATTAAATATCATATGACTGGCAGATATCTGCTAATAAAAAAAATAATCCATAACACCATTTAAAAAAATCTTGCTTATATCCTTAAAATTTTAAAAGCTATTCTTGCATCATAGAACAACATAATTCTGAACATCACCTCTAAAGTGTTATAAAACGTGAAACATATTTATGTTTATTAAGGGTGGGATAGTGTTGTGTGAGATTTTAAGCAGCAATATTTGGAAGCGCTAGAACCGCTCATTTTGTGAGGTTGGTAAAAAAAGTGTATGAGCCAAAAAATGGGGGAGGTCGGATAGGATCTAGGGGTCGCTCATCGGGGTCAAAGTTGGGCGTAGAGGGGAAAAAATCCACAAAAAGCCCCAAAACTCCCCTGGTTTTGCTCCTAGAGGGGTCAAATGTGAGACCGGCCCCCATTATTTTTTCCCCCTGAACACTTTTGCCAAACATACCTAAGTCCTATCTCCAATCCCTAAGGGTGGTCCCATACAAAGGTTCAATTTTTAAAAAATCTATCTCCTACCGCTCTAGCTGTCCTAGAAGTCACCCTAGAGGAATCAAATGTATGACCGACCCCCAATATTTTTTCAACCCCAACATTTTCTTAGAACATACCTACCCCCTATCTTTAATCCTTAGGGTGGTCCCCATACATTTTTTTTTATTTTTTCTTAAATTGTCATATTAAATCAGCTCCTACCGGTCCAATGGTGCCTCCTAGAGGGGTCATTATCAAGACCAACCCCCATTAATTTTTAGCCCCCAACACTTCTTCTGAACATACCAATTCCATATCTCCAATTCCTAAGGGGTCTTCCAAACAAAATGACATTTTTGTAAAACTTGCTCTCACCGCTCTAACTATCGCAGGGGTGACCCTAGAGAAGTTAAATGTGTGACCGACCCCCAATATTTTTTCAGCCCCAACATTTTCCCCAAACAAACCTACCCTCTATTTTAAAGCATTAAGGGTGTCCCCACACATTTTTTTTATTTTTTAATTTTTTTTTATAAAATCTGCGCCTACCGCTCCCATTCTGCCTTTTAGGAACGGTAAATGCAGACTGACCCCCATTAATTTTTGCCCCCTACATTTTTTCTGAACATACCTACGCCGTATTTCCACTTTGTAGGGGTGCTCCCCTGGGGAAAACTAAATTAGTAATGTATGTAGAGAAGTCAAATGTATGACCTGCCCATATATATTTTTAGCCAAAACATTTTCTTCAAACATACCTACCCTCTATCTTCAAGGTGTTACCCCACAATTTTTTTATTTATTTTATCGAGAAATCCGAGGTCTTTAATTTGTAATTTAATAGTAACTTTTGTTAAGCGTAAAAAAATATTTTTTTTAACTTGAAAATAATAAAAAATGATAAATAATATAACTATAAATCAAATTAATTTATTTTTATTGTGTGATGGATATTGTTTCCGATTTTCGGCCATGATCTGAAGCAAAACTATTTTTTCCTCCTCGTTACGGCACAACACGTTGTTATAGTCTTCTATTAATTTTACGCCTCTTTCGGCAGCGTTGTTGACATCATGTAATTTACGTAATATTTGCAGCGCTGGCTGGTAGTCCTGACGATTTTCCCAAGTATTTGGATCGGAAGCAATGAAATGGTTGTTATTCCGAAGCGTGCAACAAATTTTGGAGTCTCAGGTGTGACGTAGTGGCTTAAATCAGTTTTCATGAGTTCTTGATTCACTTGTTTCGATGCCATGTTAATTCTTTTCACACCTTCGAATCCAACACCATGTAATGGAGGATTACTATCCTTGTTGCCACTGTCGCCGCTATCCTCTGAGGCATCTTCTTCCCCGATATCATCGTCTTCTTCTTCCTCGCTGTCTTCGTTAGACGATTCGTCCATCTCATCGTCAGATAACTCTTCCTCCAATTCCTCTTTCTCTTCTTCAAATATACGAATTGCATTCGACATTTTTCGTTTTATTTCACAAGAGATATTCGGATCAAATAGTGCGAGAGCAACATCTTCGCCACTGAGGTACCAGAGATGTCCACAGAATCTCTTGACCAATCGTTGCGACAGAATCTTATCAAATGAAGCATAATTGGCAATCGCTTTCAAAAAATTCAAATCATTATTTGGAGCTTTTATTGCTTTGGTAGCGCTAAACCAAGCTTTTACGTAAATTGTTATGATGAAAACGGTCACATCAAGAAGTGCATTTAATTCTTTTATGGCGAAACCGATATATTTTCGGAACAAAAACATTTTTAGGCAATATATGCGTTTTGCCATCCATCGAGCATGACTGATGGGTCTTGGTGGGCTAAAATGCTTATTAGGAATATTTTCGCCAAGGTATAATAAAACAATTTCAAGAACCTCCTTGTAGTCGTCTCTGGGTTGCTTTTCTTTTATTTGAGCCTAACAAAACAACTTGATGTCAGTTTGGACTTGAGCTGGTATGTTGCCTGCCACTTCCTTCCACCAAGACTGTACGGTTTGTCTTTTATATTTTCCCACTGCTCTTTAAAACGCGCAAACATTAGCACTCCTGGTCCAGACGTTTTGCCGAATTTGGTTTCAAACACTTAGTTTTCCCAAGGGGAGCACCCCTACAAAGTGTAAATACGGCGTAGGTATGTTCAGAAAAAATGTAGGGGGCAAAATTTAATGGGGGTCAGTCTGCATTTCCCGTCCCTAAAAGGCACAGTGGGAGCGGTAGGCGCAAATTTTATAAAAAAAATTAAAAAAAAAAAAAAATTGTGTGGGGACAACCTTAAGGCTTAAAAATAGAGGGTAGGTTTGTTTGGGGAAAATGTTGGGGCTGAAAAAATATTGGGGGTCGGTCACACATTTAACTTCTCTAGGGTCACCCCTGCGATAGTTAGAGCGGTGGGAGCAAGATTTACAAAAATGTCGTTTTGTGTGGGAGACCCCTTAGGAATTGGTGATATGGAATTGGTATGTTCAGAAGAAGTGTTGAGGGCTAAAAATTAATGGGGGTTGGTCTTGATAATGACCCCTCTAGGAGGCACCATTGGACCGGTAGGAGCTGATTTAATATGACAATTTAAGAAAAAATAAAAAAAATGCATGGGGACCACCCTAAGGATTGAAGATAGGGGGTAGGTATGTTCTAAGAAAATGTTGGGGTTGAAAAAATATTGGGGGTCGGTCATACATTTGATTCCTCTAGGGTGACTTCTAGGACAGCTAGAGCGGTAGGAGCAACATTTTTTTAAAATTGAACCATTGTATGGGACCCCCTTAGGGATTAGAGATAGGGCTTAGGTATGTTTGGCAAAAGTGTTCAGGGGGAAAAAATAATGGGGGCCGGTCTTACATTTGACCCCTCTAGGAGCAAAACCAGGGGAGTCTTGGGCCTTTCTGTGGATTTTTTCCCCTCTACGCCCAACTTTGACCCCGATGAGCGACCCCTAGATCCTATCCGATCTGCCCCATTTTTTGGCCCATGCATTTTTTTTACGAACCTCACAAAATAAGCGGTTCTAGCGTGTCGAAATCGGAAACTCGTGCACTATCCCACCCCTAATGTTTATGCATTAAATCAATGACTTTTAAGTGTTTGTTTTTGTCCCTTGAAGCTACGCATATCAAGGATTTTAATTTTATGCAAATTAATTTCGTTTAAATTAATTCTGTATATAATGTACCACATTATGAATACCACCAAACAAGTTCAATTGCAATATCGTAAATATTTATTTATAGCAAAATTATAACAGGTCATAAGATTTTGTTGAAAAAGAAATAATGTACAAAATATAATAACAAATATAATTTTCTTGTGCCAGGAAACACATTACAGGAAAAAAACATAACCAAATGCGAGCCAAATAAAAAATGAAAGCAAAACAACAATCTTAAAGAAAAGTACCAGCAGCAACAAATTAGATTTTATTTTTAAATAAATAAAAATAACATCTGAAAAACAAGAAGGAAATTTATGAAATTACAATGCAGCTTTGATATGCCCTACATTAAACAAAAAAGGACTACCGAAGAGGCCTTTCTCTGAGTAGACTGAAGAAAGAGAAATTTACAGAATAAAAACTTTTCAGTGTAGCTCCGTGAAAGTAATGAAAATTGACGTAAGCTTAATGAAAAATTACTCAAGTTTTCAACTGAAGACGGGTTTCTTTTAATCAATGTAACTGGTATCATAAAATTAATGAAAATATCCTTAGAACTTGTTTGAAACGTTTTATGGAGTTTTTCATAATATTAATGAAAGTATTTATTGATTAAATGAGGAATAGCAGTAGGTAAGTTAAGAAAAATTGCAACCTTAAATAGATATTATTGGAAATATTCATTAACAACAATTTTTGGTGAGTCACATTTAACCAGCACTAAAATATTACTTAATTTACGTAATGGTAGAAAAAATAAATTTTCACATTTTTTCTTACACAAAATTTTACTTTAATCTTAATATGTAATACATTAGTTAAAATCACGAAATAATATAAAGCACCGCGGATTTTAGGAAATATGAAAATAATTTTTACGTTTCATTTTAAATTTCGTTAGAAAAGTCTCAAAAGATCACAAAAACAAGTTAGAAAAATACACTTTCACATTTTTTATACCCTCCAACCACAGTATGGGGGTGTACTCACTTTATAATTCCGTGTGTAACACATCGAAATATCGGTCTAGGACCCCGTAAAGTATATATTTTATTAATCAGTGATCGATTCTAAGACATTCTAGCGATGTCCGTCTGTGCGTCCGTCCGTCTGTAGAAGACACGATACAGACCAAAATAAAAGAGTTAGACTTCCTAAGTTTGGCGCGAATATGTCTTATATTCCTAGGCAGGTTAAGATCGGAAATGGGCAAAATCGGACCATGGGGAAAAAAGTTCCCCCTTAGAGAACTAAACCAACCTTTGAAAAACCGCATTTTTTGCAGGGAGTTTTTGTAGTTTTGCTAAGCAAATGCAACATTCTTATCTCAGAAGAAGTTCAAAATCGCAAGAGGAAGGTGCCCCTAACGTCTCCCACCAACCCCTCCAAAAAAAAAATAAAAAAAAGACGCCCCGCTATATTTTTTTTGTATTTTTTATAACCTCCAAACATAGTGTGGGGGGTATACACTAGGGTGGCTCGTTTTTGGGCTTTTCTCTCTGATCAAATTCTAATACCCGCCAAAAGTGTCGGTGCCCTAAGGGTAACTCACATGCAAAATATCACTCCGAGCGGAGTTTATCTTCTGTCTCCACTTTGAGCCTCAAAATTGGGGTTTTCGCAAAAAAAAGACTTTTTAAAAAAAATAAAAAACAAAATTAAGTTTTTTTACTAAAATAATTAAAAAATTATTTTTGTATAATATTTGATCGTAAATACTTAAATATAAAATTTAAAGATTTTACGGTATCATTAACCCGTTCAAACTTCATACCAAAAAAATGGCATGATTTTGGGGGCGTTCTCAAAACACCTTTTTTCAAAATTTGAAAATTTTATTAAAAAAAATGTTTAAATATACAATTTTTTTTTTTCTGAATTCATTAAGAACACCTTGGAGAAGAAAAATGTAAAATATGGCGGATATCCGTCAAGCCACTTTTGGGGAATCGCGGGGGGAAGTTAGCGGATTTCAAGGAAATGTTGGTTTTATCAATAATTTGGATTAATAAAATCTTATAAATTTATTTTTTGTGCAAATTAACGTTTTTTTGGTGTCGTGGCATTCTCTTATATAACTTTAAGTCTGTCATGAAATCTTACAGATCTAGGACGTCTTAAACCCACATTGGCTGGGGGTCAAAAATGACCCCCGGGGAAAATTTGAAGTTTAGAGCTTAAATTTTGTGCTATAAACAAGTATAAAACGGCTTTTATGTTTTTTACCCCAACTATTATTTCGTATTAATATATTATCTTAAAAAAAACCTTTAACCCATCTTGGTAGGGGGTCAAAAATGACCCATTCAATAAAAAGTATATATTTTTTCATATAAAATTAATTTGTTTGCAATCTATTAGATAACTTTAAATCAGCCCTTAAATCTCTCATATTTAAGATATCTTTAACCCACATTGGCCAGGGGTCAAAAATGACCCCGACATAAACTTTTAGGCATAGTGCTTGCATTTTTGATATCAACAAAATATATATTTTTTATTGAATGGGTCATTTTTGACCCCCTACCAAGAAGGGTTAACGATTATTTAAAAGATAATATATTAATACGAAACAATAGTTGGGGTAAAAAACACAAAAGCCGTTTTATACTTGTTTATAGCACAAAATTTAAGCTCTAAACTTCAAATTTTCCGCGGGGGTCACTTTTGACCCCCAGCCAATGTGGGTTTAAGACGTCCTAGATCTGTAAAATTTCATGACAGACTTAAAGTTATATAATAGAATGCCACGACACCAAAATACCGTTAATTTGCACAAAAAATAAATTTATAAGATTTTATTAAGCCAAATTATTGATAAAACCAACATTTCCTTGAAATCCGCTAACTTCCCCCCGCGATTCCCGAAAAGTGGCTTGACGGATATCCGCCATATTTCACATTTTTCTTCTCCAAGGTGTTCTTAATGAATTCAGAAAGAAAAAATGGTATATTTAAAAATTTTTTTTAATAAAATTTTAAAATTTTGAAAAAAGGTGTTTTGAGAACGCCCCCAAAATCATGCCATTTTTTTGGTATCAAGTTTGAACGGGTTAATGATACCGTAAAATATTTAAATTTCATATTTAAGTATTTACGATCATATATTATACAAAAATAATTTTTTAATTATTTTAGTAAAAAAACTTAAATTTTTTTTTATTTTCTTTAAAAAGTCCTTTTTTACGAAAACCCCAATTTTGAGGCTTAAAGTGGAGACAGAAGATAAACTCCGATCGGAGTGATATTTTGCATGTGAGTTACCCTTAGGGGACCGACACTTTTGGCGGGTATTAGAATTTGATCAGAGAGAAAAGCCCAAAAACGAGCCACCCTAGTATACACACTTTGTCATTCCGTGTGTAACATATCGAAATATCGGTCGGGGACCCCACAAAGTATATATGTATAATATTGATCCCTGATAGTATCTAAGACATTCAAGCGATGTCCATCCGTCCGTCTGTATGTATAAAGATGTATGTATAAAGATGCAGTCCAAACCAAAAGAAATAGACCCATGAAATTGTTTAAGGATATTTCTTATGTTACTAGTAAGGTTAAGTTCGAAGATAGGCAAAATCAGACCAATGGGAAAAAAGTTCCCCCTAACTAAACTAAAACGACCCATGAAAAAAACGATATTTTTACGAGTTTTTTTTTTAACTTTTGCTCAACAAATGTAACATTTGTATGCCATATTATGTTCATAGACCTGCGCTTGGACCAAGGGAGTTAGAAAATTCGATTTCTTTCAGGCCGCCCCCTTTGAAGTCGTGGTTATAGAAATTAAATAAAATAACGATTAAAATTTATTATTAATGCGTAAATAGCATAAAAAAATAATTTGTAAACATATAAATCGGGGCTACAGGTGTCCCCCACCAACTCCACCGATCCCTCTCCCCACAAAAAAAGACGCCCCTGCGATTTTTTTTTAATTTTTAACGTGTTGTAGGGTATAAAAGATTCGGCACAGCCGCATTTAACACTCTTACTTGTTTTTTTTACATTTTGGAGAGTATAAAAGATTCGGCACAGCCGAATGTACCACTCTTGTTTATTTTTAGATTTTACTCGGTTTCTCACACAAAAGTTTTCTATATCCTTTAATTTTAATACACAAGTAAAAGAACCAGCTGTTTTGTATTTGTCCACATTTGGTGCGTTAACTACAGACGCGACTTGATAGGCGACAAAAACAACAAGTTTAAATTTTTTTTTTAACATTAAAATGTTGCATTTGCTTAAAAAAAGGATTAAAAATCCTGCAAAAAAAATCGTTTTTCAGAGGCTGATTTAGTTCTCCAAGGGGGAACTTTTTTCCCCTTGGTCCGATTTTGCCCATAATTAACCTGCCTAGGAATATAAGACATATCCAAACTTCGAAAGCCTAGCTCTTTTATTTTGGACTGTATCGTGTTCTCTACAGACGGACAGACGGACGGACGGACGGACATCGCTAGAATGTCTTAGAATCGATCACTGATCAATAATATATATACTTTATGGGGTCCTAGACCGATATTTTCATGCGCTTTACACGAAATGACAAAGTGAGTATACCCCCATACTGTGGTTGGAGGGTATACACATTATTGACATTTTTTAACGAAACTACGAAATCTTTGAAGCAAATTTTATGCAATTTATTCCCAATATGCATGATATTTTAATAAGCTTATCAATTCTTTTATTGGTTAAATAAAATAAAAAAATGAATCCGTTTCAATTATATCACGAAAGGGATTTTTCTCTGTACGACGTCATTACGAAGATGAGTTAGTAACAGTAGCTAACGATCGCTCGACTTTTACTTAGATGTTAGGTAAACATTGACCTTACAAATTTACAACATTGGATTAACTTCTTGTTTAGGTATGTATTGGAAATCTCGATAAGGTGGAAAACATAGAATTCATCTGAGGCATCCTGGGTGCGCAAAGTTCTGGCTTCTTCTCCTTGCCTAATGGTATAATCCCGGCTAAAATGCAGTGTCGGACTTTATAGCCCCTTCGGCTGTATAATCTCTACACGGCTTGAAAAACTGGTCGTATATTCCCTTAAAATGAAGGGATACCAGATTCGTTTTTATCCCGAAGGCTGGAAAAACTCCGAAGGATTTCAGACCAATTAGTATGTCTTCTTTTTTGTTAACAAAAATGGAACAAATGATAGACTCATATCTGCGTAGAGTGATTGACCCGAGGTTCCCTTCGACTAGGCAACATGAAACTACTAAGGGTGGATGAACGGAAACTGCTTCATGAGCTCGTTGATACCATCGAGAGACGTCATTTCGGACTCGATAATTGTGGCATGGTCTGAGAGTGAAGCGAGGGATCATTTTAGGGATGGAAAACCTACTTGCCAATAGAAGTATAATGTCTGACTTGGGAGCGTCTGTCACATCTCGTCACAAATCATATCGTATAAAAAGTTTTTGGCCTGAATCATGTTTCGAAAAAGGACTCCTTTCAAACCCTTTTTGTGAGCACATGAAAGACCTTTTGCTTACTTTAAAAAAGGATTACAAACGCAATTATACTTTTAATGTACTACATTTTTATGGTAGAGAATTCCAAAAAAAAAAATCATGACTTCTTCTAAATATAGTCTAAAAAGTGTTCTAAAATGCCATCTATAACATTAAATCCATTATTTTTTTCTGTTTTTGTAATATATGCGAGTAAGTGTAGTATGTTAGAGTAGATGTTGTAAACAACATCTATGTCTAAAGTAGAGTAGCAACAATAACAAACGATAAAAAATCACAAAATTCACGAAAATGTAATTTATTGAAGTTTGAAAAATGTTGCTTGTTGTTTTTCTCGTACCCAACGAAACAAAAACAAAAAAAAAATAATAAAAAGAGTTGAAAGCAGGAAAAAACACAAAGTTTGGGGCAAGTTTTTTTTCGTGTTTTTTTCAACGTTTTTAAGCGAAAAACAACAAATTTCAATAAATCAAGGCCGCTGCTTATAAACAAACAACTGCTGCTACTGCCACTACAACAATGGCTTAAGCAAATGTATGAGTTTGTTGCAACAAACAACACCCAATAGTACCACACCACCGCCCCTTTTGGAAATGAAAAGTTTACATACATGTTGGTACTTAAAAAAAAAGTACAGCTACTAACTAAACTTGTACTGGAAACACAAGAGATACAAGTATTACAAAAACAGAATAGCAACAATAAAAACAAGACAGCAGCAACAATACACACACCAAAATTCGACAAAATAACAGAGTTTAAAGGAATGAATTGTTTTTGCCACCAAAATGAAAATCTATATATATAATTTCCCTATTTGTGTGTTCCTCTTTTTATGTCTATCCAGAGCTTTTTGAAGCCCACTGATTAGCTACAAAGCTGAAAATTGGCATGCATATAGTTAAACACCTGGGGCAGATCCTAACGTAACCAAATTTTCGATTTTTCGCCTGTGGGCGGAGAAATAAGCGGGAAAGTGGGCGTGGCAAAATTCAATTTTTTGACGTTTTTGCTTAATTTAAAGCCCCCAAATGACTTAGGAAGCTGAAAATTTCCTAGAATATAGTCCCAACGATGCCACATATCCCCAAGTAATCGGATTTAAATTTTCGCAATGTGGGCGGAGAATTGAGGGGAAAAGTGGAGTGGCAAAATTTAGATATTTTTAACATTTTTACTTCTTTTGAAGCGCCCAAATGACTTAGCAAGCTGAAAATTTCCTATAATAAAGTCCTAACGATGGTGCATATCCCCAAGGATTTAACATTTTCGCAATGTGGGCGGAGAATTGAGGGAAAAGTGGCGTGGCAAAATTGGGATTTCTTAAAATGTTTACTTCTTTTGAAGACCCCAAATGAAAGACCCCAAAGGAAGCGGAAAATTTCATAGCATTACGTTCTAGCAATGAAGCATATCATAAAGTGATCGGATTTAAATGTCTTAGACTGTGGAAGGAGAATTAAGAGAAAAATGGGGCGTGGCAAAATTGTGTTTTTTAATATTTAATTTGAAGACCCCCAATGACCTATGAAGATGAAAATTGGCATTTTTTCTTATTTTAAAGTCCTCCAATGACTAAGGAAGCTGAAAATTTCCTAGCATATAGTCCTATCGACGATGCATATCCCGAAGTAGTCGAATTTTAAATTTTTGGACTGTGGGCGGAGAATTGAAAGGGATATGGGGAGTGACAAAATTGGGATTTTTAACATTTTAACTTCTTTTGAAGCCCCCAAAGGAAGCGGAAAATGCACAGAATTGGAATGTATATAGAAAGTTTCATGTGGAAGATCAACACGAGCCTGGATTTTTGATATCCAGTGTATGGGTGGAGAATAAGAAAGGCAAAGGGCGTGGTAAATTAATTTCCATCTATTTTCTGAATATATATTTTTTTTTTTTTTGTGTTTCTCTTATTTTTTGTGTATCCAGCGCCTTTTGAATCTTATTGATGGACTTAAAAGCTTAAAATTGGCATGTATATAGTAAAAGACCAGGGACAGATTCTTACGAAGCCGGATTTTTTGTCCTGTGGGTGGCGAAATACGAGAAAAAGGGGACTTAGCAAAATTATTTTTTTTTAACATTTTAGAGTAATTTTAAGCACCGCCCCAATGAATACGGAAGCTGAAAATCCCTAACTACATGTCCTAACTATGAAGTATATTCTAAAGTAGTCCGATTTAACATTTTTGGAATGTACACGGAGAGTTGAGAGGAAAAAGGGGCAAGGCAATATTGTGTTTTATTTTTTTTTATTTGACTAACTTTAAAGCCCTAATGACCTACGCAGCCGAAAATTGGCAAGCATATTGTCCTGACACTGGAGCATATCCTTAAGTAGTCAGACTTAAAATTTTTGGACTGTGGACGGAGAATTGAGAGGGAAAAGAGGCGTGAATACGAGTATAGTACTAACGATGGAACTTATCCTAAAGTAGTCAGATTTAAAAATTTTGGAATACACAGAAAAAACAGTTTAATTGTGCCAGCCGAATTAAGAGCCAACTGCATGGTTTAATTACAACAACTGAAATTTTAGGTTGCGATTACCGAAATTTATTTGGACCAACAGAAGTTAAATTTTCAAAACAAATTTCGGTTGTTGTTATTAAACTATGCAGTTGGCTCTAAATTCGGCTGGCACAACTAAACTGTTCTCTCTGTGTAGGGACGGAGAATTAAGAGAAGAAATGGGCGTGGAAAAGTTATGTTTTTACATCTTACCTAATTTTGAAGACACCTTCTGACCTTGAAAGATGAAAATTTGGATGCATATGGTACGGACTATATGGCAAAGATCAACTTTGACCTGGATATCCAGTGAAAGGGCGGAAATACAAAAAAAAATCCGTTGTGAATTTTGTTCAGTTTGTATATATAATCTGTAACGTAGCCGGATTTTTTTAAGTCAGGGGGAGTGCCGCACGACCGCGAAATTTTGTTTTTAAACATTTAAACTATTTCTGAAACCCCTAATGACTAAGGAAGCTGAAAATTGTAAAGCATATTTATGAAGTCAGATTTAATATTTAAACTGTGTACGGAGAATTATAAGGAAAAATTTAAGTGGAAAGATTGTGTTTTTAACATTTTAGCTAATTTTAAAACCCTTCATGATAAAAAGAAAGAAAAAAATTGCCATGTATATAAGACAGATCCAAACGATGGATTTTTGATATCCGGTTTATGGACAGAGACACGAAATGGGCGTGCTAAATTTAGTTCTAAAATTTTATTAATAAAACCTTTTATACTCATTAAATTGTTTTCCAGTTTGGGAAATATATTAATATAACTCAATCTAGCAATATTAAATTTTTAAGCACAAACATAATTTTTTATAAAGTTTGGTAAAATATTAGAATTATTGAGAAAAGTGATTTGGTGTTCCGCCTGGCAGGGACAGGCTATTCGACTAGTAATTCCATAATACCGATGCATCCAAATTCGGCACCACACTTTTAAACTTCTTTGGGCTTGAAGTTAGAAAGAGCAAGAAAGTTTCCGGGTGGCATTGTTTTTTTTTTACTTTGAGCCAACAATCAGGGGATGCCCCGACTACTATACATTATGTTGATATTAAGAATATAGGTTATGAGGAGAAGGAAAGAGGGAGTAGTGTTTGTGGACATTTACTTCACATTTTTCCAAATTATAGCCGACCGAGAAACAAATTTTCTATGTAATGCGTTGTACGAGACATTGGACAATTGACAATGAACGGATGTGATCTTCTGGAAAGACGAATACTACTGGAATGTAACCGCGTCTCAGGGATGAGTTCGCTCATCTAAGCTGAACACATAAAAATGACGCACAACTTCCATTCCGACGATGATCCAATGAATCAATAGAGCTGAATACCCTACTGTCATTGATGCTCCAACGCACTCCTTTGCAAGACACTTGAATGATTCTTTCGACACTTGAAAAACATATTGGTTCCAACGAACATCACATCGGATCTTCATGCCTAGAACATTAAGAGTGTCTGATTCCTCAATAGCTATTCCACCAATGTTGTATATGGGTCAATATACAACATTGGGTCTTACGAGCATTAAAATCGACCCGATTCGCAAGACCCCACTCGATTGTCGTAAAGTCATGATTAAGTGTATCATTCATGTTCTGCCTCATAGCTTCAACCTCAGTAAGGTTTTGTCTATGATTAAAGGAAAATAAATGAAAAATGTTGCTGTCATATGCGAAAGAATATATATAATTAGAAGTTAGACCCAGGAGGTCGTTGAGAAATAAGAAAAAGTGTAGGAGAATTTAAATGAAATTCATCTGATGAGAACCCATCTATAACAACACGTATAGATCGGCCTTTGAGAAAGCTTGATATAAATCGAGAGAAATCACTACCGACACCAAATGTAATAAGCTCTGAAACGAGTGCACCGTGCCACACATGATCAAACGCTTTGGAAATATCTAGAGCAACCACTTTGCTTTCACCGAAATGGTGAATAGAACGACTCCAACATTCCGAAAGAAACGCTAACTGGTCGCCCGTAGAACGACTTCTACGAAAGCCATACTGTCGATCACACAAAAGTGAATTAGACTCCAGATAATTCACCAAGTGGTGGTTGATTATGCTCTCCATGACCTTCGAGAGCATGGGGCGGTAGTTTTCAGGGTTTGTAGGCTCACCCTATTTTGGGATTGGCTGAACGTTGGCAACCTACACCAAGAGGGAAAAACTCCAACCCGGTCTGAATAGCTATATAATGTTGTCAAAGGACGAGATAACGACAATGCACACTTTATCATGACTACAGCCGTAAAACCATCCGGCCCCGGGGACTTATTTATGTTGCGATATTCATGGACACTTTGATTGCTTTTCGCCAAAAATTAATTCCTTGCAAACATGTCAGCAGAAAGGTGGGTTTAAAATGGTATTAAAGAGAAGCGGCTTGACGAAATTGAGAAAAGATATTTGGTATCAATAGTGATTTAATATTTTTTAAAACTTTGCTCAACTTTCAAAATGATTTCCTATCCAACACTAGAATTCATTCTTTTAAATACCTTTTCAATACCAACATGTACAAAAAAACCTAAAAACTGAAACGACCGCACTTAAATAAAATCTATTTTAAAAGCAATTGGTAGCACTGCAGTAGTCGAGTTGAGTTTTGAAAAAAAAAAACGGAAACTTTTTAAATGTTTACTATTATGTTGAAAACTTTACTCACTCCAATTTATAGACAAATACCAACAACAATAAAAACAACTCTGCTTTATATCTATACACACAGTAGTTGTTATTGTCTTGTCCGTGTCCCAGTTGGCCAAGTCCCTAAGGCATTTGAAATCACTTTTGTCTTGTTTTTTTGTTTTCGCGGATCAGATGTGAAAGTGCTAACCTATAATTCTCAACTGAGGAATGCCGCTTTATACAGACCGGACTTAATTGGCGCTTGTAACAGAAGACGTTATACTGCCAACGCACGTAGCGCACTAGGGAGTGAACAAGGGTAAACCGCCAGAACCTCTTCTAGGTCTTGAATTGCAACGGGCTAAAAAGGAAGGCTAAAGAGGTCACGAACTTCATAAACAAGAGGAACTTGCCAACTGCGAACCTCCAAGAACACCAAACTGACGATCAAAGACAGCTCAGACAACAGATACAGAATAAGACAACACCGCGAAAGAGACAAGAGAGATGTCCATTACTGCGTAAACTTCAGTCCGCTGACCACTTCATTGATGGACGATCACTTACAACTCCAGGGGATTGCCGTTCGAACTAATGAGTCCGAGATTGAACTTTTGAAAGTTTTCATCCCTCCAACAGAGGCCTGCCGTCCAGGATATCGCCTTTCCATTGAGGTCTTAATGGAGTGTGACCACCGTCTTATTCGTACCATTGATAGCTGGGACTCCAAGCTGAAAAATAATGGTCGAGGTAATACCTTAGCCGAACAAATAGATAATACAAAATTACAAATTTGTAGTAACTCACCAGATTTTTTAATAGTCCGACCTGACCTTGTAGCATTAACGACCTTTACCCATATCCCGAGTACCGTTGAGATGTTGAAAAGTGCGGACTTCATGAATACGGTAAAACTCTTAATAATAATAATAATAGTTTTGATCACATGACCAATTATTTTTATTTATTCTTTCTATTAATTTACAACTCATTTTTAATAATTTCAACCTAATCGAGAACTGGTAACAATGACCGTCGTCTCGTTGTAGCGAAAAAATAAAGGGTTCTGGTGGGAATCGAACCCACGACCCCCACGTTCAAAGACTAGCACGCTACCAACTAGCTTACGGGGGCCACAAAAACTCTTCACCTCATGCACATAAGCGACACACAGTGTATAAAACTCCAGACGAGTCTAGACGGCTCAAAACACCGCCATAAGGGTAACAACAGGGTGCCATTCAATGACGCCGGAAGATCACCTACATGGTGATTGGGATCCCAAGCCACTGCTCCAATCCCAAAAGCCAATTTAAACTTGGGTGTTATAAGACCGAGCACCCCAACCATGCGAGCGTCTTAGGTACGTCTGCACCGGAGGTTGGCTAAGTGAGTTCTGATCTACGCTTCGAGAAGTCGGAATCTAGTACAAGGGAGCAATTTAAATTATCCGATGGTCCTGCTCCACTCAGAGATTGTATCCGAGTGCATAGTGAGACTGAGGAACAATCGGAATTGTTCCAGCTTCGATCAGGCTACTATAAGGAGTTGAATAGTTAAAGCTAACTCGGACATCTTGGACACCAGCCCTGTCTTCAATTCTGCCCCTCACACCACTGTCCACCTTTTCGAGTGCCCGCTTCGGTCCACTGTACTGACTCCCAGGTCACTGAAAACCAATACGATCGAAACAGCTAGATTCCTTAAACTCGAAGGGTAAATTAGTTCGATGTCTCCAATCCCCAATTTTCCTTTCCTATCACCAAACCAGAAATAGCAAATTAATCCGATCTTCCACCTCGCCATTATTGTTTATACATTTATTTTAAAAAATCATTTTTATAAATTTATTATAAAAATCATTTGGAGGGGGCCGCCTCCTCCAAAAGGGGGCGGACCTAAAAAATTTCAATTAACTAATCCATTTTGTCAAAGTGGTTTACATGGCATAGATATGTTTTATTTGTGGCTCATGTCGGAACACAACCAGCCTTTGACCCAGCTGAAGCTTGACACGAAGTCCAGCTGAAATTTTGCTAAACTGACAGCAGTTTTTTGAAAGGAATCCAATCCAAATAGCACATTAAAACTACCTGAATTCATGCATGATACATAAGGCGATGTCACAGTTTAGAGCGCTAGTTGGTATCACTGAAAAAGCTCTCTTAAGAGCAGTGAAAGCATGTATCTATTAAAAGTTTACTTTTAATGCTTCCTAAAGAGCGCTCTTTGTATGAGCTATGGTATGCTATAAAAAGAACCTGCGCTTCCAACATCTCGTTTTATTTTTTTCTGGGACACGTCTTATTGTTATAGGCTGAATAATTTCGGAGGTTGACCAATCGTGGGTAAAAAGCTCTCTTTTAAAGATCTACAACAACCTCAGAAAATCAAAATTTTGTACATGTTGTTTGGTGTATTTGTTCAACAAATTAAAGTTTTTTATGCTGTATGAAGTCCATCGACCTGCACTTGGACCAAGGGGATTAGGAAGTTTTGTTTTTTATATCCGCTCTTTTGATGCACTTTTTGGGCGTGGTTATAGAAATGATATAACGATAAAATTGTATCATTTAATAGAATGGGCCATTCTATGCCAAATCGGACACTTTGAAATTTTTGAAATTTCCTATTTTTTAACTGAATTTTTATTTAGTTCGGTTTGAGTCCATATTAATTATTTCTGAGAAATAATAATTGTTGTACAATGAGAAAATCTGAAAAAAAAATCAAGTGACAACACAGGCTAAGTGGAGATGTCGACAGCTTTCGGAAGATTCCACCCTTCCATCATCAGCACTCCTTCGATTGCTACACACTTAATGTGTGTCAGATTAAAATTAGCCATTTAAATGAAACTTTTGAAGAAATGAAGAATTGGAATTACTCCTCTTTGTGTTGAATAACCCGTATTCACCATCATTCGTGTTGTATTCATTTAGCAGAAAATTAATCCATCTTAGCTTTCAACAGAGTTGTATTTTTCCCATTGTTAACCCTTAGTAGGACTTTTCAAGTCTTGAAAAATGTCCGAAGAAGAGTTGATGATGGAAGGATGGCATCTTCCGAAAGCTGTCGACATCTTAACTTAGCCTGTGTTGTCACTTGATTTTTTTCAGATTTTCTCATTGTTCAACAATTATCATTTCTAAGAAATAATTAATATGGACTCAAACCGAACTAAATAAAAATTCACTTATAAAATATACAGTCCAACAATATATAAACACAATTACTATTTCCTATTTTTTTTTTTATTTTTTTGTTCCCTTCGAAAACGTCTTCCTGGTAAATTTTTATAATTTTTTGATGACCCGCTAAAAATATATCGAATTTTGAAAAATTCGGAGCTTGTTCCTTTAATCAAACTTCTTTTACTCATAACTTCTTCTGAAATGTACAAAATTTTTTTTTAAATTTTTTTGTTGTAGTTTTCCTATCTTTAAATCACTTCTACTGCTCCATAGAGGGGTTAATAATATTACCGACCCACACTAATATTTACCCCTAAACATTTTTTTGAACAATCTTACACTATCTCCAATTCCTTAGGTGGCTGCCATACAAAATGCCATTTTTTTAAATTTGCTCTATTGGCTCGAACTTCCAAAAGAACGCCGCTAGAGGTATCAAATGTATGACCGAACAAAATGTTGCCTGACCTTCCCGACAATAACAAAACTACTAGGATTTGTGCAGTTGCATAATCTCCTCGGTCATAATAGCTTTGTAAGCGCCTCCTGGTAAAATAACAGTTGTAAAATAACAGGCCCTATACTTGTTTGCTCAGTTCGGCCCACTCATAGCAATGGTAGCCACTCATAGCTCAACCTATCGATGAAACCACTGTCATCTGAGTATTTTTTGCCAACTGGGCGTATTATTTATATGTGTTAGTATTAGTATTATTGTTAGTACGTATACGTAAACTATTATAAAAAGTTGTTGCTGCTATTACCGATATTGTCGATGTGTTGTTGTGATATTGTTTCAGTTCTTTCGTTACATTTTGTTATTTTTTTTTGGCAATAATGATTTTTGAATTCGTTGTTTTTATATATTTTTTTATTTTTTGGTTCACTAGAACGTTGTCGTTACAATAACATTTACGTCTATTTGGTTTAAAAAAAAAAAAATAATCGATTTTTTAAAGGAAATTAAAGATGAAACTTTTTTTATATTGTTGATGATGTTAAAACGAAACTAAACTAAACACAAGTTTAACAATAAAAAATACAAATTTTTCGATTTGATATTTAAAACGGTGGTTTGTTAGTGACAGGTTGCTAATATTTTGAAAACTTTTTAGTTGATTTTTGAAAATTAATAAAAAAAAACTTGATTAAAATGTTAATGAAATTTTTCAAAACATAAAAAATTTTCAGATTCTGAGACATTTTTCCTATAGAAAAAATCTCAGATTCGGAGACATTTTTCTTATAGAAAAAGTATCAGACATTTCTCCATAGATAAAGTCTCAGATTCTACGAAATTTTTCCAAAAAAAAAACTTTCACATTCTGAGACATTTTTCTTATAGAAGAAGTCTCAGATTCTGAGACATTTTTCCTTTACAAAAAGTCTCAGATTCTGAGACATTTTTATTAAAGAAAAAGTCTCAGATTCTGAGACATTTTTCTTATAAAAAAAAGTCTCAGATTCTGAGACATTTTTCTTATAGAAAAAGTCTCAGATTCTGAGACATTTTTCTTATAGAAAAAGTCTCAGATTCTGAGACATTTTTCTTATAGAAAAAGTCTCAGATTCTGAGACATTTTTCTTATAGAAAAAGTCTCAGATTCTGAGACATTTTTCTTATAGAAAAAGTCTCAGATTCTGAGACATTTTTCTTATAGAAAAAGTCTCAGATTCTGAGACATTTTTCTTATAGAAAAAGTCTCAGATTCTGAGACATTTTTCTTATAGAAAAAGTCTCAGATTCTGAGACATTTTTCTTATAGAAAAAGTCTCAGATTCTGAGACATTTTTCTTATAGAAAAAGTCTCAGATTCTGAGACATTTTTCTTATAGAAAAAGTCTCAGATTCTGAGACATTTTTCTTATAGAAAAAGTCTCAGATTCTGAGACATTTTTCTTATAGAAAAAGTCTCAGATTCTGAGACATTTTTCTTATAGAAAAAGTCTCAGATTCTGAGACATTTTTCTTATAGAAAAAGTCTCAGATTCTGAGACATTTTTCTTATAGAAAAAGTCTCAGATTCTGAGACATTTTTCTTATAGAAAAAGTCTCAGATTCTGAGACATTTTTCTTATAGAAAAAGTCTCAGATTCTGAGACATTTTTCTTATAGAAAAAGTCTCAGATTCTGAGACATTTCTCTTATAGAAAAAGTCTAAAATTTTAATTCTGAAATGGTCAGCTAATTTTCTAGTACATTTACAAATTTTATTTGCTATCCCTACAGTTTTATTATGTGTTCGATTAAAATCTATATCGTTAACTATATCTTAAATTTAAACTTTAATACAACAAACTTAAAATTGAAACCTTAAATTTGTTTAATAAAATACCAAGAGTTTTTATAAGAACCTTTTATTATGAAAGTAAGCTAAGTTGTTTGTTCGATTTTTTGAGAAATTATTTAGAATGTTTCGAGATGAAGAAACCCAACTTTCAGCTTTAAAGTTTGGTCATTAAAAGTTTTTTTTTTTTTATATTAGACATATCTCACTTTCAAAATAAACCTTTCATATTCTTAAATTGCTATTGTTGCTCTATGTATCTTAAAGAATCTCTTAAAAATAAAATTTAATTCGTAACGATGAATAATGATTTTAAAAACTTTTTTAATTTCATGTTAATCTAACAAAAGTTGATAGCATGAGTTAGAAAAAAAAAAATAAATATTCAACAAAAGCGTTTCAAAAAGAGACACAAAAAAAATTTACAAAATATACTTATTTGGCACCAGTTGCATGTATTTTTCTTAATATTGTTCTTTAATATCAATGAAGAAGGAAACAACAACAACATTGAAACTCTAAAGGTGTGAAATTTTTCACCCTGCAAAGACACCAACAAAAAGTATGAAAAATTTCGATATTTTTTTACCTTTAAAAGGAATTTAAAGAAAACAAAAGAAAAAACAACCATTTACAATGCATATTTTTTTCATTTTATTTTTTTTTTTTGTTTAAAGTCATTTAACTTAAATTGCCTTTTATGACTTGACTGAATGTTGTAGAAAACGGCCGTGTTTGTACTTGTTAAAAGATTACCAAACTGTTTTTTCCCGTTACATTTGTACTTACGTACATTCATACGTTGAACGTATACTTGTTATAGAACTATGGAACAAAAGTTAATGTTCCATTTACATTATGATAGACGGTACATGGACAAGTCCATACACTCAAAAAAAACCCTGGAAAATGACTGGAAAAGTTTGTAATTTTTTTTTTGCTACCTTCTATTTACCAATAATTTTGTAATTTTACAAGGTTTTTACCAATAAAATTGTAATTTTACAAGCTTTTTAGTAATAAAATTGTAAATTTACAACTTTTTTGGCGCAATAAAACTTACATGGAATTCTCGTGAATTAACTAGTTTTTTTTTTGTAAAAAATAAATTTGTAAAATTACAAAAAAAAAAATTTAAATTACCACAAAAAAAAAACGTTAATTTCGCTCAAAATTTTTTTTTACAAAAACACGGAAAACTGTCAAATATTGGTAAAATGTAACATTACTAGATTGCTACCACCCATTTTACGATAACTCCTGTTAAAAATTACGAGATTTTTTGTAATTTTACAAGATTTTTACCAATAAAATTGTAAATTTACAACTTTTTTGGCGCAATAAAACTTACATGGAATTCTCGTGAATTAACTAGTTTTTTTTTGTAAAAAATAAATTTGTAAAATTACAAAATAAAAATTTTAAATTACCACAAAAAAAAAAAAACGTTAATTTCGCTCAAAAATATTTAAAAAAAACACGGAAAACTGTCAAATATTGGTAAAATGGAATTACGAGACTTTTTCCAGTAATTTGACAATTTTTTTTTTGTGTGAAGTTCGCTTTCGAAAAGTTGACAAATGTCGCGGAAACCCATAAATACTAGAGTTGTCAACCGATTAAGAATAATTCGATTAATCGATCAAAAAAAAAAACAAAATCTTGTTCGATTAATTTAAAAAAGATGATTTTCGAATAACAAATAACCAGATTAATTTATGTCAATTAATCGAAAAATAATTTTTTTATACACTCCACCAGTATTGAAATATAGTCTAGAACCCCATAAAGTAAATACATATATTTTTGATCAATGATCGATTATTAGACATTTTAGCAATGTTCGTTCGTCCGTCCGTCTGTGGAAGGCACGATACAGTCCAAAATAAAAGAGCTAACCGTTAGTGTCTTCTGGTCATAGGCTGGTTAAGTTCCGAGACAAAATCGGAACTAAAACAACACCAGAAAACCCATTTTTTACATTTTTTTTACCCTCCAACTAGGGATGGGCGCTGGTCACGTGATTTGCGTTATTCACGTGAATCACGCGTGAATCACGCGTGAGTGTGAGTGATTTTCATTTCAATCACGTGATTGTGAGTGAGTGTGAGTTGAAAAAAAATTTGAGTGAGTGATTAGTGAGTGAGTCATATATTTTTTGCGTGAGTTTGCGTGATTAAATTTTTTGATCTGCCCAATTTTTTTTTAATTTTTTGTAAAAAAAAATTTTTGGATTTTTTTTCTTTTTGGTAAGAAAATTTTATTGCGTGAGTAGATTTTGCGTGACTCACGCGTGAGCGTGATTGAATCTGGCGTGAGTCACGCGTGAGCGTGAGTAAGTTTTTTATTACTCACGTGAATGTGAGTGAGCGTGAGTAAAAAAAAAAATTGCGTGAGTGATTAGTGAGTGATACGATTATTTTTTGGGTGAGCGTGAGTGAGTGTGAGTCAAAATCCACTCACGCGCCCATCTCTACCTCCAACCACAGTATGGGGGTATACTCATTCCGTGTGTAACGCATCAAAATATCGGTCTAGCATTCAATAAAGTATATGGGGCATTCCATGTCAAATCAGACACTTTGAATTTTTTTTTTTAGATTTTCCCAATTTGTTTACAGTTTTTAATACCCATCGAAAACTCCTTCGTGATAAATTTTCAGATTTTTTTGATGACCAGTTGAAAACATATCGAATTTTTAAAAATTGGTAGTTTGTTCCTTTACTCAAACTTCTTTTACTCATAACTTCTTCAATAATGGTCCAAATTTAATTTTTTTTTTTCAAAATTTTTGTTTTTTACGTACTTTTAAAAAAAAATCCCAAAAAATTCTTAAAAGCGCTCTGGTATGCGATTTTTAAGTTTTAAAATTTAAATATCATTTTTGAAAATGTTTGTACTCTTCGATTTTTTTGAATTTTTTTTGTGTAAGACTTCTATCGATTCTAAAAATTTTTTGCGCAGGAGGATCGTGTGATAACGGTTATTACTATTTTTTAAAATTTTTTGAAAAAATTTTATTGTAATTTTCCAGTCTTAAAATCATTTCTACTGCTCCAATGGTGCGTCATAGAGGGGTCCTTACTAAGACCGACCCCCATTAATTTTTACGTCTTAACATTTTTTTGGAACAAACTACTACCCTATCTCCAATTTCTAAGGGGGATCCCACACAAAACAACATTTTTTAAAATTTGCTTCAACCGCTCTTACTGCCCTAATAGTGCCCGTAGAGCAACAAAATGTATGACCAACCCTCAATATTTTTTTAGTCCAAAATTTTTCTCTGAACACACCTACCCTGTATCTTTAACTGTTAAGGTGGTTCCATTACCATTTTTTTTATTTTTTGGAAATTTGTTTTATTTAATCAGCTTCTACCGGTCCAATGGTGCGTCCGAAAGGGGTCATTAGTGATACAGGCCCCCATTTATTTTTACCCTACAATAATTTCTTAAAACATTCCTACGCCCTATTTCCACTCCCTAAGTAGGCTCACATACAAATAAGTTGGAGCAAATTTTATAAAAATGTAATTTTGTATGAGAGCCTACTTAGGGAGTGGAAATACGGCGTAGGTTTATTTTAGAAAAATGTTGCAGGGTAAAAATAAATGGGGGTCGGTCTCACTAATGACCCCTCTCGGACGCACCATTGGACCGGTAGAAGCTAATTAAATAAAACGAATTTACAAAAAATAAAAAAAAATTGTATGGGGACCGCCTTAACAATTAGAGATAGAGGGTAGGTGCATTCAGAGAAAATGTTTGGATTAAAAAAATATTGTGGGTAGGTCATACATTTTGTTGCTCTAAGGCCACTATTTGGGCAGTTAGAGCTGTTGGAGCAAATTTTAAAAAAATGTCGTTTTGTGTGGGAGCCCCCTTAGAAATTGGAGATAGGGTATTAGTTTGTTCCAAAGAAATGTTAAGACGTAAAAATTAATGGGGGTCGGTCTTATAAGGGACCCCTCTATGACGCACCATTGCACGGTGGTCAATTCCGGCCAAAAATCATTTTATTTTTTTATTAAATCTTGATGAAGTTTTGATGCTATATTATAGCTAATACTTCAAAACATACAACTTAAATCTTTTTTTGGGCCTTGTAACACTATATTATTGTCCATAGTGGTGCAAAGTTGAGTATTTTTTGCTTCTTATTTCAGCTTTTTTTAAAATGTATATTTTAGTTTTCAATAAAAGTTGGCTATGCCTTTTGCTTCATATTATTTTTGTAAATTCGGGCATGGGTTTTTAATTTCTGTAGTAAATATTCATTCCATATGGTTTTTTGCAGATTTTTTGTGTGTTTTGGTCTTAAAGTGATGTGTATGAAAATTAGATAAAAATTAAAAAAAAACTCTAAAAAAAATAAATTTTGAAAGACCATAAAAATCAATTAGAGGCTATTAGAGGTTAGCTGTAAAAAGCAGTTTGTACTTTTAACTATTAAAAGTAAGTATTTTAAATTTCAGCCCCTACTTTTACCGATTCTTTAAACCAGAGCATTTTTAGTGGACTCATTTTTTACAAATGGTGGACTTTTTTAAACCTACAAACTCCACCAAAATAGGGAATGTTAATATATACTAACTTAAAACCCATAGATTTGCGTTAAAAAAACTTAAAAAAAGACGAAATAAAAAAAAATGTGGTTTAAGAGGGGTTGGAACTAAAAAAACAGCCTTAATGTTAGCAATCTTTAAACAGCTACGTAAACGTAATAGTAGTATTATTTTATTCTGTTTTTTCATTTGAAAGAAAGAACTTTTTAGCATTTTTAAAAATTTCATAACACAAAATTTGTTCAACTAGAATTTTCAGGGTTGCCAGTTAATCGTGTGTTGTTTTTTTAAAGGGAAAAATTGGCTGCATTTTTAAAGCAAAAACTACTAAACCGATTTTGATGATATTTTTTTTTTGATTTGTATATATATAAATATTACGATTGTTAATATTTCAAATAAAAAAACAGAATTAAACAGTATTGCGTACCTATTTTTTTTAAAAATTGCTAACACTAAGGCTGTTAGTTTGATACATTTGACACGTCCATGCTTAGTTGGCCAACCCCTATATTTGTATGTCCAACGTTTTGAAAAGATATCAGATATATTATTCTTAATTCGGATATAAAATTATTGCTGTTTATATGCAGATATGCTTGATACATTTGGGACGTCCATGATTATTTGGCCAACCACTGTATTTGTAGGTCCAACATTTGGAAAAGGTATCAGATATGTTATTCTTAATTCGAATATTAAATTTGAGCTATTTACATGCAGAAATAAAGAAGTTATTGATTTTTGGCCGGAATTGACCACCGTGCATTGGAGCAGTAGAAATTATTTTAAGATTGGAAAATTACAATAAAATATTTTCAAAAAATTTAAAAAAATAGTAATAATCGTTATCCCACGATCCTCCTGGGCAAAAAATTTGTAGAATCGATAGAAGTTTAACACAACAAAATTTCATAAAAATCAAAGAGTACAAACATTTTCAAAAATGATATTTAAATTTTATAACTTAAAAATCGCATACTAGAGCGATTTTAAGAATTTTTTGGGATCTTTTTTTAAAAAGTACGCAAAAACAACAAAAATTAAAAAAAAAAAAAATTGAAATTTGGACCATTATTGATGAAGTTATGAGTTGAAGAAGTTTGAGTAAAGGAGCAAACTACCAATTTTTAAAAATTCGATTTCTTTTGAACGGGTCATCAAAAAAATCTGAAAATTTACCACGAAGGAGTTTTCAAAGGGAACTAAAAATTGTAAACAAATTGGGAAAGTCTAAAAAAATATTTTTCAAAGTGTACGATTTGAAATGGAATGCCCTATATATATGGCAAGATATATATGGTATTGAACTTTTTTTAAAAATCCAAATTTGTTTTTATGTAAGTTTTCAAAGATTACACATTTTAAAATCGTTTTAAAAACAGTGAATTTCGTAGAAAATGATTATTCGTAATCGCATGACTTTTTTGCCGATTACGATTACGATTAATTGGCGCGATTAATCGCGACTACGATTACGATTTTAATCGTTTTGCAAACTCTAGTTTAGATGCTCTTATTAAATGAGAGAAAAACTGTTAAGACTAAAATTATTCGTAAAATATTTTTTATGAAACTTAACTGATTTTTAAAATTCAAATTGCAAATTTAGTGACATATTAAGGCCTTTTTTTTGGGGTATAAAGTAACGCAGAGAGTAATTAGTACTTATTACCAGGTAACCCAATTGGGAATGAGTACTCATTACCTAGTTTTTGCTGGAACGCTTTATTTTATCAAATTTTTGATACACATTTTACTAATACTAATTTTTTGCACTTCGCGGATACAAATACACGCAAATTTTTTATTTTTATTTTTGCTGAACTTAATTCGGCATTAATCCCATTTGAATTAGGAAGGGCACATGAACAGATTAGAGCGTGATCCACGTGAATCACTCGTGAGTGTGACTGAATTCAATTTTATTCACGTGATTGTGAGTAAGTGTGAGTGAAGAAAAAAACTGCGTGAGTGAGTGTGCGTGAGTAAGATTTTTGGGTGAGTCGATTTTTTTGCGTGAGTTTGCGTGATTTATTTTCTCTTTATTATTTCTCTAAAATTTTAAAATTTAGCTTAACTTAAGATTTCGTACCGAAAAAACCAAAACAAGTGAGAGTGTTAAATTCGGCTATGCCGAATCTTTGATACCCTCCTACATGGTTAAACATATAAAAAAAATCCAGGGTCGTTTTTTATTGCGGGGGGCGGCTCGGTGGGGGTGGTGGGGGATACTTTACCCATCGCTGTAAATGTTAACTAATTTATTTATTATGTTTTTTTCAATTAAGTAATACCATTTTCTCATTATTTTAATGATTTTTTTTAATCCACGCCCACAAAAGGGGGCGGGCAAAAAAAAACATTCCAGCCCCCTGGATCTAAGTGCAGGAGTTTAAACTCCTTCTGACACAAAAACGTTTCATTTGTTTAACAAAAATGGTAAAAAATTATGTTACAAGTGAGATAGTTAAATTCGGCTATGCCGAATCTTTGATACCCTCCAACATGTTAAAACTTACAAAAAAAATCCAGGGTCGTTTTTTTGAGGGGATTTTTTTATTACGCGTTTTGCAATTTATTAATACAATTTTTTCATTATTTTAATGATTTTTTTAAATCCACGCCCACAAAAGGGGGAGGGCAGAAAAAAAATAAATTTTCCAGCCTCCTGGTTCTAAGCGCAGGAGTTTAAACTCCTTCTGACACAAAAAGGTTTAATTTGTTTAACAAAAACGCAAAAAAATGTAAAAATGGCGTTTTCTAAGCGGTTTTTTAGTTCGTTAAGGGGGAACTTTTTCCCCCTGGCCCGATTTTGCCCATTCCCGAACTAAACACGCCTATCTCGCAATTTTCAGGGGAGTAAACCTGAACTGATCAGTTAAAATTTGTTTGGAGTTTTTTTCCCCAATAAGCTTTATTTTACAAAATTTTTAATTTCATTTTTTTTCCAAAAACTGCGAACTAACTTGCTTGTAGAGGACTAAAAGTACCTTCCAACATTTTTTTTATAATTTTTCACGTTATCAGCTCGAAAGTGCTCACCGAATTTTTGCTATTAGTTAAGCCATACCACTGACAAAGAAGGTCTTTCACAGGGCACACACCGATTGTCCTGAATCTTACATATGGGTATGAGGGGAGAAAAATTAAAGTTACCTGTTTTTTTTTTTAGCTGCCCAATCTCAAATTTAAAAAAGGGTTGTCACCTTAAGAAAAAATTAGGTCTTTCGGGAAATTCGAATAAAAATCGAACCAGCAGGAATTTCGCCAAACGTAAAATACGGGTCAGTTTAATTTTAATAGAGATTATTATATGTGATTTTGGCGGTCGTACATAAGTATATATCTCTCTATATAAACTACTCCAAAGTTTTTACATTTTTGAAATAAGGACTTAACGATACCGAATTTGGAACGACCGATATACTATTGCATAGGTATTAAAAAACCTTTCGATCTGTAGAAATGTTCATATAGTTTCTTTTGAAGAAATGTGAAAAATCTTCAAAAAACAAAAAAAATCCCGTTTTTCCCCCTCCTCTTTGACCCGCTAAATGTGAGATCGGGCAGCTAAGAAAAAAAACAGGTAACTCTTATTTTCCTCCCCTTTTCCCATGTGCAATTTTCAGGACATTCGGTGGGTGCCCTGTAAAAGACCTTCGTTGTGAGTCGTATGATTTTTATGAAAAAGCCAAACTTTTTATAGCATAGTTTTAGGCATGCAGTAAATATATGATCGTTATTTAAAAATGGCATAAGAACTCTACAAATTATTTAATCTCTTCTTAAGTCTGCTGAAGATTCCTTAGTGGGGATGAAACTGATCAGAACAGACATACTATGAGATCAGTAACTTTTTTAAAGCAATAAATTAAAAATACCCTATTATGACAATATCACAAATAGAAATATTTTTTGGCCTCGAACTAGAATAAAACTCTAATCGAATAAATATACTTTTTACAATTTTTTATATTTCTGCCCCATAATGTCATTCATGCTATTATTATTGTACATTTTCTTTTATTTCAACTCACTTAAGTGACACATTTTTCAAAAAGGATTTGCCTTAACAATCATTTTGATTTAAAGTATGAGACGATGAGTACAAAGTAGTAATAGTACTAGTACATCACGAAAAGAATTGCCTGAGACTGAAAAATTTTCAAATCCAAAAAAAATGTGTCCAGAATTTTACATCTCAAGTACTTAAGAAACACAAAGTATTCAAGGTACATTTATAATATTTTATTTTAAAAACGTAAACGTTCCTTGGTTTTTCTTTTATTTTTGTAAGCAGAGATTTTCGCTAATCGTAGCTATTATTTTTATTAAGGTTATGAGCTACGAGTCAGCTATTAATCTTGGTGGTACATGGAAAATTTTTAGAAAATCAAGAAAATAGTCTTTAGTCATGTCAACTTTAGGAGGGAATAATTTAAAATAGAAATTACTGGTTGAGAAAAATGTGAAGAACATTTTTTTAAGAACGCAGGGCTAAATCTGGTTACCGAAGAAAAAGAAACTAAACATATATTGGAAAATCATAGACTCAGAAGCTAAATCACATAAAAGATATATGATTTGAATTGTTACTTAAAAATTTAATATTTTAAGGAATTTCAAATAATGCTGCATACATTTGGGAGTTTTATAATTTTTTAAAAATGGTTTTTAAAACTTTTATAAAAAATGGTGCCTACATTTAGGCGTTTTTAAATTATTTAAAATGCAGACTATTATAAGGCAGATTTCATTATATTCAACAACTTTTGAAAATTACGACAAACAACTTTAAGCAAAACTTCTCGTTTTACCAAAAAAAAATTAAACTAATTTCTTTTAAAACCAAGAAAATTAAATTCATACAAACCCGATGTGGGAGGACTGATAACAAAAAAAGAAAACTTATCACACACCCCTCAATCTTTCTACTAAAATTAATTACAATTTAATGTATAAATATCGTTTTTCCAACAAAACCCGAAATATATAAAAATCAAATTTATGCAAAATAGTTTTTAGAATAGAAAAACAACAACGAAAAAAAAGTAATCAAATGTCAACCATTTCATAAATTAATTATATTCACAGTATGACATCTAAAACAACCGTATAAATAAATATAAAAAAAAAAAACTATAACATAAAAACATAAATATGAATACAATTTTCTACAAATAACCAGAAAATATATAAAAATATATGACTGTATGTATAATAAACTAAATTCAAAAATATAAAAAATAAAAAAAAAATAACAAATGAAAAAGTTAAAATCGGCCAAGCCGAATAAATGGATACTCTTCACAATGTAAAAAAGCCCTTAACAATATTGGATATACCATCAAAAACCCTTTCGATATGTATGAATTGTTCATATAGTTTCCATTGAAGAATTGGGAAAAATCCTCAAAAACGAAAAAAAAATCTCGTTTTTCCCCTCCCTTTTAATCTTATTTTCCTCCTCTCTTTCCCACACACAAGTTTCAGGAGAAGCGGTGGGCGCCCTGTGAAAGACCTCCCTTGAAAGTGGAGAGTTTTAAAATATGTTGCATATCACAATTTCATATCTCCTGATTATTTCAAAATATCCCAAAAATTTAAATTTAATTTTATTTTGTAGGGTAATTTCTATTTAAAAATAGAAAGTAATACGTAACAAATTTCGTAGCTGAAAACAAATCGAATGAACTAAAAAAAAAGTTTTTTTTTTTTTGTTTTTTGCGTGTAAGCCATAAATTATTGTCGCATTTATGTTTGTGCATAAATCCGGCACAGTAACCCTAGTCAAATGTCCAACAAATAACACAAAAAATACAAAATATTACTAGCACCACCTACCCAAGCCCTCCCCCCAGCGTCCCACGAACCCACTCCCCTAATAACTAACCATGCTCTTCATCTTTAACAATATAAACGGAAACAAAACACCCAATTTTTGGTATGGATGGTTGGAAATTCACAAAAAAAAACAAAGAAAACAGGAACGACTGAATGCAAAAAAAAAACAGAAAAAAAAATCCGACATTTGGTGTCTTACTGCCGATGCTGTTTGGCCTTCAATCGTAGGAATTTGTTATGACAGAAATTATAGCTGTCACTGGGGGCGCCACCAGTCACCGCAAAAATATTACATACATAAACACATGCGAAGGAACATTTATACAGACATATATGCCCCACACCTCGATTAATAAAAATACAAAAAACAAATCTGAAATGGAACTAAACTAAATATATGCGTGCGTGTTGCTTTATGTATATATTATTTTGCTGGGGTTTACACTATGATTGAAAAGTATTTTGATATTTTTTTTTATACTCTCCACTGACAAGAAAGTCGTTTCTATGTGCATTTTTTGTACCCTGGACTTTCAAAATTTCATAATTATTTTAATTATTTTTTAATATCCATGCCCACAAAAAGGGGTGGACCAAAACAATATATTTTCTGGTCCCCTGGGTCCAAGTAATGGCTTGAGCTACTAAGAATCGATTATGAATCAATATATGCATTAGGGGTGGGATAGTGCACGAGTTTTCGATTTCGATACGCTAGAACCGCTTATTTTGTGAGGTTCGTAAAAAAAATGCATGGGCAAAAAAATGGGGCAGATCGGATAGGATCTAGGGGTCGCTCATCGGGGTCAAAGTTGGGCGTAGAGGGGAAAAAATCCACAAAAAGCCCCAAAACTCCCCTGGTTTTGCTCCTAGAGGGGTCAAATGTGAGACCGGCCCCCATTATTTTTTCCCCCTGAACACTTTTGCCAAACATACCTAAGCCCTATCTCCAATCCCTAAGGGGGGTCCCATACAAAGGTTCAATTTTAAAAAAATCTTGCTCCTACCGCTCTAGCTGTCCTAGAAGTCACCCTAGAGGAATCAAATGTATGACCGACCCCCAATATTTTTTCAACCCCAACATTTTCTTAGAACATACCTACCCCCTATCTTCAATCCTTAGGGTGGTCCCCATGCATTTTTTTTTATTTTTTCTTGAATTGTCATATTAAATCAGCTCCTACCGGTCCAATGGTGCCTCCTAGAGGGGTCATTATTAAGACCAACCCCCATTAATTTTTAGCCCCCAACACTTCTTCTGAACGTACCAATTCCATATCTCCAATTCCTAAGGGGTCTCCCACACAAAACGACATTTTTGTAAATCTTGCTCCCACCGCTCTAACTATCGCAGGGGTGACCCTAGAGAAGTTAAATGTGTGACCGACCCCCAATATTTTTTCAGCCCCAACATTTTCCCCAAAAAAACCTACCCTCTATTTTTAAGCCTTAAGGGTGTCCCCACACAATTTTTTTTTTTTAATTTATTTTATAAAATTTGCGCCTACCGCTCCCACTGTGCCTTTTAGGGACGGGAAATGCAGACTGACCCCCATTAATTTTTGCCCCCTACATTTTTTCTGAACATACCTACGCCGTATTTACACTTTGTAGGGGTGCTCCCCTGGGGAAAACTAAGTGTTTGAAACCAAATTCGGCAAAGCGTCTAGACCAGGAGTGCTAATGTTTGCGCGTTTTAAAGAGCAGTGGGAAAATATAAAAGACAAACCGTACAGTCTTTGTGGAAGGAAGTGGCAGGCAACATACCAGCTCAAGTCCAAACTGACATCAAGTTGTTTTGTTGGGCTCAAATAAAAGAAAAGCAACCCAGAGACGACTACAAGGAGTTTCATGAAATTGTTTTATTATACCTTGGCGAAAATATTCCTAATAAGCATTTTAGCCCACCAGGACCCATCAGTCATGCTCGATGGATGGCAAAAGGCATATATTGCCTAAAAATGTTTTTGTTCCGAAAATATATCGGTTTGGCCAAAAAAGAATTAAATGCACTTCTTGATGTGACCGTTTTCATCATAACAATTTACGTAAAAGCTTGGTTTAGCGCTACCAAAGCAATAGAAGCTTCAAATAATGATTTGAATTTTTTGAAAGCGATTGCCAATTATGCTTCAATTGATAAGATTCTGTCGCAACGATTGGTCAAGAGATTCTGTGGACATCTCTGGTATCTCAGTGGCGAAGATGTTGCTCTCGCACTATTTGATCCGAATATCTCTTGTGAAATAAAACGAAAAATGTCGAATGCAATTCGTATATTTGAAGAAGAGAAAGAGGAATTGGAGGAAGAGTTATCTGACGATGAGATGGACGAACCGTCTAACGAAGACAGCGAGGAAGAATAAGACGATGATATCGGGGAAGAAGATGCCTCAGAGGATAGCGGCGACAGTGGCAACAAGGATTGTAATCCTCCAGTACATGTTGTTGGATTCGAAGGTGTGAAAAGAATTAACATGGCATCGAAACAAGTGAATCAAGAACTCATGAAAACTCATTTAAGCCACTACGTCACACCTGAGACTCCAAAACTCATGAAAACTCATTTAAGCCACTACGTCACACCTGAGACTCCAAAATTTTTTGCACGCTTCGGAATAACAACCATTTCATTGCTTCCGATCCAAATACTTGGGAAAATCGTCAGGACTACCAGCGAGCGCTGCAAATATTACGTAAATTACATGTTGTCAACGACGCTGCCGAAAGAGGCTTAAAATTAATAGAAGACTATAACAACGTGTTGTGCCGTAACGAGGAGGAAAAAAATAGTTTTGCTTCAGGTCGTGGCCGAAAATCGGAAACAATATCCATCACACGATAAAAATAAACTAATTTGATGTATAGTTATATTATTTATCATTTTTTATTATTTTCAAGTTAAAAAAAATATTTTTTTACGCTTAACAAAAGTTACTATTAAATTACAAATTAAAGACCTCGGATTTCTCGATAAAATAAATAAAAAAATTGTGGGGTAACACCTTGAAGATAGAGGGTAGGTATGTTTGAAGAAAATGTTTTGGCTAAAAAAATATATGGGCAGGTCATACATTTGACTTCTCTACATACATTACTAATTTAGTTTTCCCCAGGGGAGCACCCCTACAAAGTGGAAATACGGCGTAGGTATGTTCAGAAAAAATGTAGGGGGCAAAAATTAATGAGGGTCAGTCTGCATTTACCGTTCCTAAAAGGCAGAATGGGAGCGGTAGGCGCAGATTTTATAAAAAAAAATTAAAAAATAAGGCTTTAAAATAGAGGGTAGGTTTGTTTGGGGAAAATGTTGGGGCTGAAAAAATATTGGGGGTAGGTCACACATTTAACTTCTCTAGGGTCACCCCTGCGATACTTAGAGCGGTGAGAGCAAGTTTTACAAAAATGTCATTTTGTTTGGGTAACCCCTTAGGAATTGGAGATATGGAATTGGTATGTTCAGAAGAAGTGTTGGGGGCTAAAAATTAATGGGGGTTGGTCTTGATAATGACCCCTCTAGGAGGCACCATTGGACCGGTAGGAGCTGATTTAATATGACAATTTAAGAAAAAATAAAAAAAATGTATGGGGACCACCCTAAGGATTGAAGATAGGGGGTAGGTATGTTCTAAGAAAATGTTGGGGTTGAAAAAATATTGGGGGTCGGTCATACATTTGATTCCTCTAGGGTGACTTCTAGGACAGCTAGAGCGGTAGGAGCAAGATTTTTTAAAAATTGAAACTTTGTATGGGACCCCCCTTAGGGATTTGAGATAGGGCTTAGGTATGTTTGGCAAAAGTGTTTAGGGGGAAAAAATAATGGGGGCCGGTCTCACATTTGACCCCTCTAGGAGCAAAACCAGGGGAGTTTTGGGGCTTTTTGTGGATTTTTTCCCCTCTACGCCCAACTTTGACCCCGATGAGCGACCCCTAGATCCTATCCGACCTCCCCCATTTTTTGGCTCATACACTTTTTTACCAACCTCACAAAATGAGCGGTTCTAGCGCTTCCAAATATTGCTGCTTAAAATCTCACACAACACTATCCCACCCTTAATATGCATATACACAAAAAAAAAACTTTGTCAAATTACTAAGAAAAGTCCATTTGACCAATATTTGACAGTTTTCCTTGTTTTTTAACAAACAAATTTGTATCTAAATTTACATTTTTTTTTGTAATTTTCAAATTTTTTTGTAATTTTACAAATTTCTAAGATAATTTTACAAAAAAACAAGTAAAAAAGTTAAATTCGGCCTTGCCGAATGTAGTGATACCCTCCTCAATTTCAAAAAGATTATTGCAAACAACTGTATTTAAAAGGAAATTACTTTTGAAAAAAAAAAATTTAAAAAAAAATTTTCCGCGAAAAAAAATTTTGGTAAAAAAAAATCCGCGATTTTTATCTTTTTTGGTCAAAAAATGTGTTCGTATTTTTTTAAATACCATTTGTTGTTCAATTATGTTAACATATGTCAACCAGAAGCCGAATTAAAGCATTTTGTATTTTTAGGTTATGTTGAATGTACTGAAATTTTTGAGGTGTGCTTACATTTTCGTTCATAACTTTTGAACCGCTAAACCGATATCGCTCAAATGCAATACCAAACTTCTCGGGAGAACTTCCAATAAAAATGTTAAGTTTCAGTCATCTCTGTGCAATATTTTGTCCGCGAGAGCACTTTCCACAGACAGACGGACAGACGGACATCGCTAGAATGGCTTAAAATCGATCGGGCATCATGAATATATTTACTTTATAGGGTCCCAGACCGATATTTCGCACGGTGCCCTGGAGAGGATTTAAATAAAATTTTGGTGTTACTCCAATTTTTAAGCGGATTATGTTTTTGGGCTATAAAAAAAGAAAATGAGCCAAAAAAGAAAAAAAAGTACTAGGCGCTTTTTTTTTGGCGGGCAAAAAGATGAATTTCAAAAAAAACAAATAAGAATTTGTTCTTTCAAATGCATTAAAAATTTTTTATACAGATGTAAATTTAACACATATTCACTTGTCAGTGAGATTTAAATATATATGTGACATATTTTTTCAGATATGAGACTTAAAAGAATAATTTCACTATTTAGTGAGACTAAATCAAATTTCTTTTTTATTTTAATTAAATTTTTTTATTTTAACTAAAATTCTAGCAGTTACTTCACATTTAATATTGATCCTGTTTCTAGAATTTGGAAGGGGGAAGTTACCCCAACAATACGAACAAAATTTACAAAGGATTTTTGGCGAAATAAACAAAATTAAAAAAGGATATTAAGTCCATCCATAAGTTTCGCAATAAACAAATAGTCCAAACCACTTTCTGGTTCTCTTTTTAAACTATTTACTTTATTTTACTCTTCCTTAGGCATTGCAAACACATTTTTAATGATTTTTACTATCGTTTTCTGATTTTTCTTAGTTTTGAAAAAACATTTTTAACAAAAAAGTATTAATTCTTTTAAAATTTTATGACTCACTAAGGTCTAAACTGACGTAACTTTGTGTTCTAATGTCCGTCTGAGAAGTACACTGAAAACTTTTAGGAACTTACATTTATAAAAAATTTACGAGGATATATTTCATTTAGTTTCAATTAATAGTGAAATTATTCTTTTAAGTCTCATATCTGGAAAATTATGTTACATATATATCTAAATCTCACTGATAAGTAAATATGTGATGAATTTACATCCGTATATGAGGCATTCCACACCAAATGTCCAGCGAAAAAAAACACGTGTACCATAAACTTCTGAATAGCTTGTATGGATAGCCCTATATGGAACTTAGAAAATTGCGTTTTCGGTTTTTCAATTTTTAAAAAACTGGGCTTAGGAGGCGTGGTCAAATATTGGAAAAATGGTCAAATTTGTGGCGAGTTGCCTTGATTAAATATTTATCACATTAAAACGAAATGCACCACAATCTTAAAAATTTACATTTTTATATAGTTTCGTATGGGCTATCGAATAAAATTTTCTTCCAAGAAAAATTTTCAGAACCCGTTCTGAAATTTTCCATTTTTTAAAAAAGTCAATTTATCAAAAATCCGGCCACTTTTTTTTTCTTTTTTTTAATTTTTTTTTTAAAGTTTAGATGTTTGTCCATCCACACAAAAAAAATCAGAAATGTATTTTTCGTTTTTTTCGAGAAAATCGCATTTGAATTTTAAATTTCATAACAATTTTGTAATTTGCTTGTATTTTCTTGTGTCAACAGAGCGTATGACGAATATTTATGCAATTAATATTACTCATTCGCAACTTTAAAACAAAGAAATACAAGCAAATAACAAAATTTTTATGAAATTTAAAGTTCAAATGCGATTTTCTCGAAAAAAAAGATGAACGTGTTTCTGATTTTTTTTGTGTGGATGGACAAACATCTAAACTTTTAAAAAAATAAATAAAAAAGAAAAAAAAAGTGGCCGGATTTTTGATAAATTTACTTTTTTAAAAAATGGAAAATTTCAGAACAGGTTCTGAAAATTTTCCAAAACAAAAAATTTTAATCGATAGCCCATACAAAACTATATAAGAACGTAAATTTTTGACATTGTGCTGCATTCCGTATTAATGTGATAAATATTTAATCAAGGCAACTCGCCACTAATTTTACCATCTTTCCAATATTTGACCACGCCTCCTAAGCCCAGTTTTCGAAAATTTGAAAAACCAAAAACGCAATTTTCTTAGTTACATATAGGGCTATCCAAACAACCTATTCAGAAATTTACGGGACACATGTTTTTCTGTAGCGGGACATTTGGTGTGGAATGCCTCATATACAAATTTTAATGCATTTGAAAGAATAAATTCTTTTTTGTTTTTTTGAAATTCATCTTTTTGCCCGCCAAAAAAGAGCGCCTAGTACTTTTTTTTCTTTTTTGACTCATTTTCTTTCTTTTATCTTCTAAAAACATAATCCACTTAAAAATTGGAGTAACACCAATATTTTATTTAAATCCTATCCAGGGCACCGTGTTCGATGAGTTACAAACGGAATGACAAACTTATATATACCCTCTATCACTAAGTGGAGGGTATAAAAAAATCTACCAAATTCACGAGAATTCTTTATAGTTTTAATTGCGCCAAATAACTGTTAATTTACAATTTCATTTTTAAAAAGCTTGTAAAATTACAAAGCTCAATTAAAACTCCAAGAGATCAACGGAAATTCGTATAAAAACCGATTTAAATTCGTAAAGTTTACCAAGATTTATATTAAAAAATGTGTAGGCATACTTTTTTAACATAGTGTGCTCCTGTGTGTGTAGTAACTGTGTGTGGCTTTCGCTATTTTGTTTGTTGCTATTTTTTTTTTTTTTTCACTTGTGTTTGTTGGCTGGTTGGGTCTTCATGTGACACTTTCAAAATTTATGGTCTAAAGCCTAAGGCGGGTTCAATTCCTATCAACGCAAAATCCTCATACCACATACAATTGAAACAATAAGCATAAATAAGCACCAAACACCAGCAGAAATATGTATGTAGCACCAAAAGCAGCAGCCCGATGTCAAATACACATGGAATACATCGAATAACTTTGATGTCGACAACCGGCAAACAACTGCAACAACAACAACAATATTATTAAGCGAATTACATATATAAATGTAAAAATAACGGTATAACTTACAATCTTAATAATCTTTATATTTGAAACATCTCCCATTCTCAAATTAAATAACAAAAAAATATGTATATAATTTTTGCAAGTAGTTTTTGATTTTTTTTTTTCTTTTGGTGTAACTTTAACAAATCAACAGTGGTTTTGAAAAAATATTGGAATAAAGAAATCTGGAATTTGAATTAAGGCAAAAATATTTTATAGAAAATTTTGCGTTATCGATTACTGTGCACGATTTTCTATAGATAATTTTATGTTATCGAAATATCGATAACTACCCGAGCAAAAAAGTTTATATATAATTTTATATAATTTGATAAAATTATATTAAATTATGTATAGTTATATAAAATTATATAAAGGTTAAATTCTTCAAAAAGTTGGATAAAATAATATAAAATTATATATAATTTGATAAAATTTATATATATCCAGGATTTGGTGGATGTACTTATATAAAATTAAATCAAATTATATATAATTATATAAAATTTTATAAAATTTTATTAAATTTTATCAAATTATATATAACACTGTGCTACACCAAAAAAATGCAGGGGTTCTCATATGAAAATTCGGGTTGGTTGGAGTCCATAGAGTACTGATATACTCATAGTTTTTCTGGATCACTTCGTTAAGCAAGTTTTTTATTGGCAAATGTGTCGAAAAACGGCAATTCTTAAATTACAACTTTAAAAAATTATTACTTTGTTAGTTTGCAACCGATTTTCGATTTTATAGATTTTTTTGAAAGGTATAAGTCTTACCTTTTAAACAAAACAAAAATATTAAAAATCGATTAAGAATTGGCTGAGCTATGATCGTTTAAGTTAAAAAAAATCCAATTTTTTGAAAAATTTGTCATGTTCTTTATACTCTAAGTTGAAAGTGCATCATTAAACAATTTTTTTTTTATTTTTGTATAAAAGTATAGTAAAGTAGCTTTCCAAAACACCAAAAAACATAACAATCGGTTAAAAAATGAATGAGTTATGCTAAGTTTTGTGATAGGACATTTTTAATTTTTTTCAGAAATGCTTGTAATTCAGGTATTATTCATAATTCTTATTGCTAGTAGTTATTTTATGTGCCTATGCATATAAACAAGAGATGGTAACATAATTAGATTGGTGCGTGATTGACACATGATCACAAGTGAGCGTGATTGAAAATCAATTTTACTCACGTCGTTGTGAGTGAGTGTCAGTGGAATAAAAAAGTGTGAGTGAAATAAAAAAAAATTTCAGAACCCGTTCTGAAATTTTCCATTTTTTAAAAAAGTCAATTTATAAAAAATCCGGCCACATTTGTTTTTTTTTTGTAAATTTTTTTTTAAAGATTAGATGTTTGTCTAAGAGATGGTCACGTGAGTGAATTTTAACTTTCATAATAATTTTTCTTCTAACACTCACTCACAATCACGTGTGTAAATTTAATACAACTCACACTCACGTACGCCGATGCAAGAGTCACTCACGCTAACGTTGACTCACACTCACGATATTCTTATTTATACTAAAAATAATTTCAAAAATCTTTCAAAATTTTCAGCAAAATCTAAAATTTTATATTTGTTTTGATTTTTTCGGGACGAAATCTGAAGTTAAGCAAAATTTTACATTTTTTTTGTTGCTTTTTTTGGAATGAAAGGAAATATGAAGAGAAAATAAATCACGCAAACTTACGCAAAAAAATCAACTTACGCACACTCTTTCACGCAATAATCTTACTCACACTCACTCACAATCACGTGAGTAAAATTGAATTCAGTCACACTTACGCTCTAATCTGCTCATGTTCCCATCTCTGGTTTGTCTATCCACACAAAAAAAATTGTAATGTGTTTTTCGTTATTTTCGAGAAATCGCATTTGAATTTTGAATTTCATGACAATTTGGTAATTTGCTTGGTTCAACGAAGCGTGTGACTAATGCAAATATTTAGTAGTCATTCACTTCGTTCAAACAAGAAAATACAAGCAAATTACAAAATTGTTATGAAAATTAATATTCAAATGCGATTTTCTGAATTTTTTCAGAATTAGTTCTGAAATTTTTGCATTTTTAAAAAAAGTCAATTAATCAAAAACCCGGCCACTTTTTTTTAAGCTTAGATGTTTGTCTATCCACACAAATAAATTCAGACATATGTTTTTTCAGAAAATCGCATTTGAATATTAATTTTCATAACAATTTTGTAATTTGCTTGTATTTTCTTGTTTCAACGTAGCGAATGACTATTTAATATTTGCATTAGTCATACGCTACGTTGAACCAAGCAAATTACCAAATTGTCATGAAATTCAAAATTCAAATGCGATTTCTCGAAAATAACGAAAAAAACACATTACAATTTTTTTGTGTGGATAGACAAACTAGAGATGGGAACATGAGCAGATAAGAGCGTGAGTGTGACTGAATTCAATTTTACTCACGTGATTGTGAGTTAGTGTGAGAAAGATTATTGCGTGAAAGAGTGAGCGTGAGTTGATTTTTTTGCGTGAGTTTGCGTGATTTATTTTCTCTTCATATTTCCTTTCATTCCAAAAAAGCAACAAAAAAAATGTAAAATTTAGCTTAACTTCAGATTTCGTCCCGAAAAAATCAAAACAAATGTATAATTTTAGACTTTGCTGAAAATTTTGAAAGATTTTTGAAATTATTTTTAGTATAAATAAGAATATCGTGAGTGTGAGTCAACGTTAGCGTGAGTGACTCTTGCATCGGCGTACGTGAGTGTGAGTTGTATTAAATTTACACACGTGATTGTGAGTGAGTGTTAGAAGAAAAATTATTATGAAAGTTAAAATTCACTCACGTGACCATCTCTTAGACAAACATCTAATCTTTAAAAAAAATTTACAAAAAAAAACAAATGTGGCCGGATTTTTTATAAATTGACTTTTTTAAAAAATGGAAAATTTCAGAACGGGTTCTGAAATTTTTTTTATTTCACTCACACTTTTTTATTCCACTGACACTCACTTACAACGACGTGAGTAGAATTGATTTTCAATCACGCTCACTTGTGATCATGTGTATATCACGCACAAATCTAATTATGTTACCATCTCTTGTTTATATGCATAGGCACATAAAATTACTACTAGCAATAAGATTTATGAATAATACCTGAATTACAAGCATTTCTGAAAAAAAATAAAAATGTCCTATCACGAAACTTAGCATAACTCATTCATTTTTTTACCGATTGTTATGTTTTTTGGTGTTTTGGAAAGCTACTTTACTATACTTTTATACAAAAATAAAAAAAAAATTGTTTAATGATGCACTTTCAACTTAGAGTATAAAGAACATGACATATTTTTCAAAAAATTGGATTTTTTTTAACTTAAACGATCGTAGCTCAGCCAATTCTTGATCGATTTTTAATATTTTTGTTTTGTTTAAAAGGTAAGACTTATACCTTTCAAAAAAATCTATAAAATCGAAAATCGGTTGCAAACTAACAAAGAAATAATTTTTTAAAGTTGTAATTTAAGAATTGCCGTTTTTCAACACATTTGCCAATAAAAAACGTACTTAGCGAAGTGATCCAGAAAAACTATGAGTATATCAGTACTCTATGGACTCCAACCAACCCGAATTTTCATATGAGAACCCCTGCATATTTTATTTTTGCTCATTTGTAGCACAGTGTAATTAGCAAGGAGAGGACTTTCATGCAAATGCATGTTTTTTCCCTTTGGTCATAGAGCAGCATAAACAAAATATCTTTGCGAATCAAAGAATTTACTTTAAAATGGCATCGATTCGTTAGTGCATATTTTTGCATATTTTGCTTAAAATGCATATTTTTGCATATTTTGCTATTATTTCGCTATAAATGCATATTTTTAGGTCATATTTTGTACAAATTTTAGTTTATCAGCTATTTTTTTTGTATTTTTAGCAATTTTTTAAATTTTTTTGTTTAAAACATTTATTAAATTTTTTTATATCATTTTTATTTTTTAATAAAATTTTATACACACTGTATATATGTATATCTAAGCTTGCAATGTCAGACTGAATTCAAATGTTATGATTTTTTTTAATAAAAGTAAAAAAACAAGTGGATATTTATGATTTTTAGTGCATATTTTTAGATTTTTAGTGCATATTTCAAGACTTTTTAGTGCATATTTTAGGCGCCTTAAACATAGTTTTTTAGTGCATGAAGGTCCTGTCCCTGATAATTAGATAAAAAACTTTTTTACTCGGGTACACACAATTTTCTATAGAAAATTTTGTGTTATCGAAATACCGAAAACTAAGCAATTTACAATAGATCATTTTGTAATTTCGATAGCTTTACACAATTTTGCTTGTTATCGATATATCAATAACTAAACAATTTCATATACAATTTACTATACTATCGATAACTCTACACAATTTTCTAAAGAAAATGTTGTGTTGTCGATAACTATACCCAATCGATATATATATAATTTTTTATACAAAATTTTGCTATCGATATATTTATAAATATTTAAATTTTCTATAGAAAATATTGTGCTATGGATAACTATGAAAAATTTTCTATTAAACATTATGTGTTATCGATACATCGTTAACTATGTTAATACATCATTCTTTAGAAAATTTCAAGTTATCGGTGCATCTACAACTAAGTATGCACAATTTTCTTTAGAAAATTTAAAGTTATCGATATATCGCATTTCATTTCAAAAGCGAATCTCTTTTCAAATACTTGAATCGACAGCTATATCCAATTTTCTATAAACAATTTTGTGTTATCGATATATTGATAACTATACACATGACTACAACATTTTGTGTTATCGACATATCGTTAACTGTATACAATAAAAAAATTTCGAATTTGTTTTCAAATTCAAGTTTTTTTTTTTTGTCAAAAATATCGATAACTATGCACAATATTCTTTGGAAAATTTTGTGTTATCGATATATCGATATCTATACACAATTTTCTATAGAAAATTTTGTGTCACATAATATTTTGTGTTATTGATAACAATACAGATTTTTCTCTAGAATATTTTGAGTTATCGATATATCGATTACTATACAAAATTTTATATTAAAAATTTCGTCGATATTTCGAAAACTATACACAATTTTATGTTAAAAATTTTGTTGATATTTCGATAACTGCACAATTTTCTATAAAAAATTTTGTGTTATCGATATATCGATAACTATACACAATTCTCTATAAAAAATTTCGTGTTATCGATATATAGATAACTATACACAATTTGCTTCATTTTGTGTTATAGATAACTATACACAATTTTCTATACAAAATTTTGTGTTATCGATATATCGATAACTATACAATTTGATATAGAAAATTTTGCCTTATCGAAAACTATACAGAATTTTACACAGAAAATTTTGTGATATCGATACATCGATAACTATACATCGACATATCGATAACTTTTCACAATTTTCTATAGAAAATTTTGTGTTATCGATATATCAATAACTATACCAGAAAATTTTGTGTTATCGATGTATCGATAACCATTCACAATTTTATATAAAAATATTTGTGTGTTATGATATATCTATAACTATACACAACTTTATATTGAACATTTTGTGTTATCGATATATCGATAACTATACACAATTCATTGTTACCAGTTCTCGGTTAGGTGGAATTTATTAAAAATGAGTTGTAAATAAATTGAAAGAATAAATAAAAAATAATTGATCATGTGATCAAAACTATTATTATTATTACACAATTTTCTACAGAAAATTTTGTGTTATCGATATATCGATAGTCTTACACAATTTTTTTTTTAGATAATGTCTTTTATCGATACATCGATAAATATATAAATTTTATGTAGAACGAACATGTTGTGTTATCGATATATCAATAAAAAAAAATTTTCGATAACCATTTACAATTTTTGGGTTATCGATACATCGATAACGCAATTATCTACAGAAAATTTTGTGTTATCAATACATATATTGATAACTATGTACAATTTTCTATAGAAAATTTTGTGTTATCGAAATATCGATGACTATATAATTTGATATAGAAAATTTTGCGTTATTGATATATCGATAACTATGTATAAACAATTTGTATTGGAAAACCTTGTAGTATCGAAGTATCTATAACTATACAGAATTTTCCATAGAATTTTCTATAAAAAATGTTGTGTTACCGATGTATCGATAACTATACACAATTTTCTATAGAACATTTTGTGTTATCGATAACTATGCACAATTTCTATAGAAAGTTTTGTGTTATCAATTTTCTTTAGAAAATTTTGTGTTATCGATATATCGATAATTATACACAATTTTTAATAGAAAATTTTGTGTTATCGATATATGGATACCTATAATAGAAAATTTTTTGTTGTCGATGTATCGATTACAATACACAATTTTCTTTAGAAAATTTTGTGTTATCGACATATCGATAACAATACACTATTTTCTATTGAAAATTTTGTGTTATCGATATATCGATAGCTATACAAATTTTTGTATGCAGGATTTTGTGTTATCGAAAAATGTTGTGTTATCGATATATCGATAACTATACACAATTTGCTATAGAAAATTTTATCTTATCAATTTATCAATTTTCAAATCTGACCCCGAGGCATTTTCAAGGCTCTTAGAACCAATATTTAAACGAGTATGGATAGACGAAAATATACCTAGCGAGTGGAAACAACCTATTATAATAAAAATCCCAAAAAAAGGTGACAGACGTAAATGTGGAAACTGGAGAGGCATCTCCCTTATATCTTCCGTCATGAAAATTTTTAACAACGTAATTTTAAATAGAATTGCTATACATTTAGATAGTCAAATAAACAAATCACAAGTTGGATTCCGGCCAAACAGATCATGTGTCGATCACATCAACACATTGAGAATCATCATTGAACAATCTGCTGAATTTAACGCCCCCCTTTACATGACTTTTATTGATTTTGAAAAAGCATTCGACGCCATCGACCGAAATTTTATATGGACTGCTCTGAGTGCCAGAGGAATCCCCGAAAAAATTGTTAATATACTACGTAAATCATATGAAGGCGCCTCCAATCGAGTACTGCATGACGGGGCTCTCAGCGAACCATTTCAATCCTTAAGCGGTGTCAAACAAGGTTGCGGACTTTCCCCTCTTCTTTTTATAACTGCACTTGATGTTATTTTTGAGGCATCAAATCAACAACATCTTGGCTTAACTTGGAAGCTTACTGAAAAACTTGGTGATTTGGCTTATGCTGATGACATCGTAATACTGACCAATCGAGACAGCGAAATGCAACAGAAGCTTACTCTCATCTCAAATGAAGCACTTAAAGTCGGCCTCCGAATAAATATTTCAAAAACAAAAGCTATGAGAATTAATGTAAATAATAACTCTCCATTTTTCATCAATAATACTCCACTCGAAGATGTTGAAGAGTTTGAATATCTGGGCAGCTTACTTACGAAAGATGGAGGAGCTAAAGTAGATGTTGCAAATAGAATTCGCAAAGCTTGCGTTTCTTTTGCAATGTTAAATCGTATATGGAAGGCTCGTAACATGCTTTTAAAAACCAAAATTAATATATTTAATGCCTGTGTAAAGTCAGTGCTGCTTTATGGGTGTGAGACCTGGCATATTGCTAATGCCATAACGTCAGCTATACAAACGTTTATAAATCGTTGTCTCCGCCGAATCATAGGAATATGGTGGCCACGCATTATATCCAATGCTCAACTATGGCGAACCACAGAGCAACATATTGTAGAGAAGGAAATAAGAAAGCGTAAATACGGATGGATAGGGCATACCTTAAGAAAGCCAAGTACCGAAATTGCCCACGCAGCTTATGAGTGGAATCCGCAAGGCGTGCGTGACAGAGGACGACCTAAGTCATCATGGAGAAGAACTGTGCAAACCGAGACGACCAAATCGTTTAATGAACTAAGAATGTTAGCAAGAAATAGATCATTATGGAAAAATTTTGTTAATAATATTTGTGAATAGACTAAGTTCTTAAATATATATTTATGAGCATGTCAATAAAAAAATAAAAAATTTATCAATAACCATACTAGAAAATTGTGTGTTATCGATAAATTGACAATTATTCACAATTTTCTTTGGAAAATTTTGTGTTATCGATACATCGATAACTATACAAGATTATCTACAGAAAATTATGTGTTATCGATGACTATACACAATTTTCTTTAGAAAATTTTGTGTTGTCTATGGATCGATGACTATACACAATTTTCTATAGAAAATTTTGTGATATCGATAATTTTATATAGAAAATTGTGTGTTATCAATAAATCTAATCTATTAATATTTCGATATCTTACAATTTTCAAAAGAAAATTTTTGGTTATCGAAAACTATATGCAATTTTCTATAGAAAATCTTGTTTTATAAATAACTACCCGAGTAAAAAAGTTTTTATATAATTATATATAATTTGATAAAATTAAATCAAAATTTATATAATAATATAAAATTATATATAGAGCTAAAATTCTCCAAAAAATTGTATAAAATTATATAAAAATGTATGTAATTGTATAAAATTATATATAATTATATATCCAGGATTTGGTGGATATAATTATACAAAATTATATCAAATTATATATAATTTGATAAAATTTTATCAAATTTTATAAAGTTTTATCAAATTATATATAATTTGATATAATTTTTTATAATTATATCCACCAAATCTTTTATATATAATTTTATACAATTTATGGAAAATTTTACCTCTATACACTCAAAAAAAAATGAACTAAAATCTGGGAAAATTAACTCAATTTTGAGAAAAAGAGGGAATGATTTGGCTCCAAAGATTTTTTTTCTTGGTTTTAGTTCATAATTTTCCCAAAAATGAGGAAAACAAAGTTATTTAATTTTAAGCCAATTTTAACTAGAAAATGGGAAAAATTATACTTCACATTTTAGAAATAGATTGGGTCTTGACCCTGGACCCATGTGTTCGGACCCCATTTAACTCGAGACCCCGTTGGGTCCTTTAAGGGTCCCCATAGATTTTGACCTAAAATTTGTGTCCGTTTCGCTCTAACTTGCTTAGTTTTTGAGATACGGTAAAAAGGGGCCTGATAGGGTCTTGAAAATCTTAAAAACCGGATAACTCAAAAACTATTAATCGGAGGGCTTTCGGGTATTTTGCGGAAGTGTTCTACGAGTCAAGAGCTAAAAAAATGCCGTAAGACTTTTTCTCGTATTGGCAGTATTTACCGCGATATGTGTATATATAAAATCTCGGGAATTTCAAAATTTAGATCTAAAATTAGGGTCTTGAGACCCCGACAGATATGCAGAGCTAGGCTATTCCATATTTTTCTTTGTAGTCTTTCTTTTGAAAATTTCATCCGTTTTGCTCTATCTCGCTTAGTTTTCGAGATATCGCCATTTTGAATTTTTAACTAAATTCTAAGAAGTTATTTACTAAATTCTCAGAAGTCATTAACTAGATTCTAAGAAGTACACTTCCTCAATTCAAAGAAGAGAAATACGATGATGTTTTTTTTAGTAAATTTTAACTAAACTTGAACTAAATTGTTTTTTAAGAAATATATCTTAAAAATAAAGATACGATTCTTAGATTTGTGGAAAATTTATTTGACTGTAAGATTTTTTTCCTAATATTTAAAAAATCCATTTAAAGAAAACTTTGAACTAATTATAAGTAAATGAACTAAAATTTTTTCCTCATAGTTAAGAAAATTTCTCATTTTTAAGTTAAATTTAACTAAATTTTAGGAAAATTTATGATAAATTTTCTAAGACATTTTTTCCTTAAATTTAGTTATGTCTTTTTTTTTTCAGTGTATATAATTTTATATAATTATATATAATTTAATATAATTTTTTTTAAATTATATATAATTATATAAAAAACTTTTTTACTCGGGCATACACAATTTTTAGAGAATTTTGAGTTATCGATAACTTTACACCATTTTCTATAGAAAATTTCCCATAGAAAAATTTTCTGTTATCGATAACTCTAAAATAACTTTAAAATTGCTTTCCAAATCACTGTTCCTAGCAAAGAATACAAATTTTAGCAAATATATTATTATATGATAAATATAAAAAAAATTTATTTATTTTTTTTTTGTTTTTATGTTTAAAAGTAAGTGTTTATATTACTATATCGAATCCTGAGATCACCCTTCTTGCGAATTCCTATTACTCTCCCTCCTGCCACTATAAATAACAAAAAAGTTAGTTGCCGCCGCCATTTTTGCTACCGCATCTCATATAATTAATCATTAGATTTGTAGATTTTGTGGATTTATTGTAAATACTTTACTAGAAAAGCTGATTGTTGTTGTTCATTGGTGTTGTTTTTATTGTCTTCGAAAATAAAAAAAAAAAACAAGTTGTGTTGTTTTTGGTTCTTTTGACTTTCCATGACAACACCATACAAAGTCATATATTATGAACTTGTTGTGGAAATTTTTTTTTTTTACCCATCTTGACAAAAACCATTCAAGAAAAATAAAACATGGTAAAAACAATATATGGGCTTGTTTTTTTGTGTGTTGAGTATCAAAAGCCGAAAAAGCCAATATGTTTTGCTAATCATGGTAAAAATATTAGGGGTGTTGACGTTAGAGACGTTCTCTAGGAAAAATGAAAAAAAAAAAAATTGATAGAATGATTTTTAAAATCCATTTTAACCCGGTAATTTTTTTTTTGTTTAACATGAGAAAATAATTATTTGAATATCTATTCTTGAATACCCCTAATGTTGTAAATAAAAATTTGTTTCTTACATTTTTTTCTATTCATTGTACTCATTTTTCTTATGTTTTCTTTATAAGCACGATTTGACGTCATTTTAGCGATAAAACTAATAGCTAATATCTTCAGCAACAACAATAATATATTTGTTTGTATGTGTGTGTGTGTATTAGTTATAAATACATGTATAAATTTTCATAGTATAAGTGTGTTCTCATACAGTTTGACGAAGTGCTTTCGCGATATGCACTCAAGTCACTTGCGGAGATTAAGAAGAAAATCTTCTAACATTTATCTATGACTTGACTTAATTTTTGGATTTTTGTTTGCCAAACTAAACACGAAAAAAAGTTACTTTTTTGTATGGATTTATGGTATTTTAAGGAAGTTTCTTTCTTTTGTTTAGATATAAATAAATTAGATTTTTCTAAAAGTAAAGTTAAGTAACAGAATTAAGTAGTAAGTTTTTTTTTACTTTAATTTTTTAAATTTATGACTGTATTTACAGTTTGTCATTTTGTGATCCTGTATCATTTTAAAAGGACTTCAAATTTTTAAAGGATGACATTTTGTAAAATATTTTTTAAATATTTTTACTTGTCCTTTAATGTCACTATTGATTTTAACCGAAAGAGCAGAATCTTCTTTAATTTTTCCAAATTTTTATTTGTCATATCAGGAAAAAGGATGTAAATAATGTCCTTTCAAAAAGTTATCAAAATATTTTATTTTAAGTGATATTTTAAAAGTTTTGAAAGGACATTACTTACCTCCTTTTTTCTGATATATTTAAATAACAAAATTTGAAAATTAGCGAAGATCCTCTTCTTTAATTTGCTATCAGTACACAAAAGGAATTTAAATCCAATTTCAATCAACAAAAACTCGGATTCAATCAATTTTTTGATTGAAATTCCTCCAACAAAGAAAATTGTTATTATACCCTCCACTCTAGTGATAGAGGGTATATATAAGTTTGTCATTCCGTTTGTAACACCTCGAAATATTGGTCTAGGACCCCATAAAGTATATATATTCATGATCCTCGATCGATTTTAAGACGATCTAGCGAAGTCCGTCCGTCCGTCCGTCCGTCCGTCTGTCCGTCTGTCTGTCTGTCTGTTGAAAACACGCTAACTTTTGAAAGACTTTACGGAGGCTCCTGAAGTTTGGCAAATATGTTGGGCATTTACCTGGTCAGGTTAGTATTGCAATCCAGCGAAATCGGTCCAGTGGTTCAAAAGTTATAAGCAAATGAGTGAATTTCGGCAAGGGTTTTTCTGGAATTTAAGAGATAAAACACACGGTAACTTTCGAACGGCAATTCTGAGGGTGCTGAAGTGTGGCACATATATTTGCCGTTCCACTGACCCGGTTCGCTTTAAATTTCAGTCAAATCGGTCCAGTGGTTCAAAAGTTATTAGCAAAACCGTAAATTTCAGATTGGTTTCACCTTAAATTCACGTGTTGAAAACCCGTTAAACATGTTTTAAAAACATTTGTGGGTCACAAAAAAATTTTACAAGGTATTTTTGTCACTCAAAAATATTTTTACACTAAAACAAAAAAAATACACTCAAAAAAAATTTTACACTCAAAAAAAAATTTTAAACTCAAAAAAAAATTTTACACTCAAAAAAAAAATTAGTAAATTATTTTTTTTTTTCAAAAATTACTAAAAAAAAGTTTTTTTACACAAAGTAAAATATTTCCTACCAAAAATGTAATTTTTTTCACGTTAGAAAATTTTCTATCACTTAAAAAGGGCATTGTGGAGGGTATTCATAGATTCGGCCAAGTCGAATTTAACTTTTCTACTTGTTTTTTCAATCAAACATTTTTTCGATTTTAATCACAAATTTTAATAAATTTTTCATTTATAGTCATTTATAATAATGATTGATTTAACGAATGAAGTTTCCAACAATAAAAAAGTAAAACCCGATTATTTTGTGCATTTTTGAATTTATGTATTCAAATAAATTAAAAAGAAAAACATTTGCATTGATTGACTTATTTAAATTTTGTGATCAATAGATTTAATTGAACATTTTTAGCCCATAATTTTTTGTATGTAGTGTTATGTTTGGACAGGTATAAATATTTAAAAAATATTTTCTCCATTAATCCTCCAAAACTTTGAAGTCTCTTTAAAAGAAAACAGGAGCACGAAATAAAAAACTGTAAATGCAGTTTTACTACATTGACACTCTAATTTCAAACGTATATTATCCAGTTCGTGTTTAACGACTTTTTTCTTTTTGTCGGACGGTGTTACACTAGAAAAAAATTGTTATAATTAAAAACAAGTAAAAAAGTTAAATTCGACTTGGCCGAAACTATGAATACTAGCGTGTCCCGAAAATGAAAAAATTTTGGGGCATACCCCTAGAATGATGCTTAGTAATGAGCTGATTACGGAAAAAAAATTATAAAAATTTTGGAGGTCATCTTCAGGGCGCAACCAGCGCTTAGAGTTTGTATCCGTAGTGCATTTGGTAAAATTTTTTATTTTTTTTTTTTTATTTTTAAAATAGGTGCCAAAAGTTTCGTTAGGTACACTGATAGAAAAACGCTTCATATCACTAATGAATGGAATTCATTAACGTTGGTTCATTGCAACAATGAAATTTTTCATATGCTGAATGAAATTTCATACATATTGTGCAAGATATTCATTTATTTTGATTCATTAGATTTCGTAGTTTCATTAAAAAATTTCATTAAGTTTTGTTTACAAAATTTTCTATTTTTTGACACTTGTCGTGTCGTGTCTGTTTAGTCTGTTAGTTTGCGCGCGCAAAAACAGCTGATCAGAGCGTGATTTTTTCTAAGAATTTTTTTACGAAATTTAAAATGAAATGTTGTTGATTAATTATAAGGCCTTTATTCATAATACTTAAAGTATACTTAAAGTAGGTTTATTTGACAATTATTCATGCAATATCAGTCAAATAAACCTACTTTAGATTTAATTTACTCATTATGAATAAGCCAGTAAGTATTTATTAAACTCACATTGTTTTAAATTATTTCAAGTAAAATTTTGTTTGAGAAAAACTGAGTGAAATCTATAGATAAAATAAAAAATATGTGAAAGTGTTTTTTTAACTTGGTAATTTTTTGATTTTTTTAGATTTTTTTTACGAAATTTTAAATTAAAACTAAAATATTAATTAACTAATTTTTGTGATGTTTTATATTAGTTTGTGGTTTGAATTATGTATTAAAAGTTAAGGTTGGAGTAAAATTTTGTGCGAGAAAACTAAGTGAAAACATTTTTTTATTATTTTTAATTCTATAAAAAGATCTTTACAATTCAAACATATATTTCATTTTAAAAATAAAAGTAACATTTATTCAATAAAAGTATTTCATTTCAAAAATAAAGAGTAGGATTTATTCAATGAAAGTATTTCATAAGAATTAAATACTTTTTTCATTAAAGTAATGAAACATTTTCATAAAATACAATTTATATTTTGTATGAACAATTTTCATTAATTTAATGAAACTTGTTCTTGCAATTACATTTTATGATACCCATTTCATTAATTCAATGAAACCCTACATAGGTTCCTTTTTAACGTCATTTTTCATAACATTAATGTAGATTTTCATTATTGTCATGTACAAATTTCTATCAGTGTAGAGTACATTCTGGAAAAATATTTACAAAGTTTTCATGGAGCAAATTTGGTTCAGCACAACGTTTTGAAATTTTGAAAAGGCGTAATTTATTATATATTTTTTTAAGTTTTTGTAAAAACCGGAGTTTGTAAGAGTTCTTTTTAGATTTTGTATAAAACGGAGTTTATGTTCAAGCCTTTGTATAAAAAGCTGTTTTTTACAAAAACTTAAAAAATTATGTAATAAATCTTCGAAGTTTCAAAACGTTGCGCTGGACCAAAATTGCTCCATGAAAACTTTGCAAATATTTTTTCCAGAATTTACTAACAAAACTTTTGGCACCAATTTAAAAATAAACAAGTAGAAAAGTTAAATTCGACTTTACCGAATCTATGAATACCCTCCACAATGCATTTTTTTAAAGGGTAGTACATTTTTTTAAGTGAAAAAATTAACACTTTTGATTAGAAATATTTTATTTTGAATAAAAAACTCTTTTTTTGTCATTAAAAAAAAAAAAAAAAAAAATTTCTAATTTTTTTTTTGAGTGTACAATTTTTTTCGAGTGTAATGTTTTTTTTTACTGTAAAAATATTTCTGAGTGAAGTATGTACACAAAATATTGTCATTTTTGTAAAAAAAAAACTAAATTTTTTTTTGTATAAATTTTTTTTTGAGTGTACAATTTTTTTTTTGAGTGTAAATTTTTTTTTTAGTGTAAAATTTTTTTCGAGAGTAATTTTTAAGTTACCAATGCTTTTAAAACTAAACAAGTTTAAAAAGCATTGCTTTAAAATTAAACAAGTTTGAAAAGCATTGTTTAGTTACCACCAATGCTTTTAAAACTTGTTAAAACACGTGGCATTTTAGATGAAATTAATCTGAAATTCAGGGTTTCGCTTATAACTTTTGAACCACTAGACCGATTGAGCTGAAATTTAAAACCAAACAGACCCGGGGAACAGGAAAGATACATGCCAAGCTTCAGTAGTCTCATTATTGTCTTTCGAAAGTTATCGTGTTTTTTATCTCGTAAATTCGTGAAACACCCTTGCCGAAATTTACTCTTTTGCTCATAACTTTTGAACCACTGGACCGATTTGGCTGGATTGCAATACCAACCTGACCAGGTAAATGACAAACATATATGCCAAACTTCAGTAGCCTCTGTAAAGTCTTTCAAAAGTTATCGTGTTTTCTACGGACAGACAGACAGACAGACAGACGGACGGACGGACGGACGGACGGACATCGCTAGATCGACTTAAAATCGATCGAGGATCATAAATATATATACTTTATGGGGTCCTAGACCAATATTTCGATGTGTTACAAACGGAATGACAAACTTATATATACCCTCTATCACTAGAGTGGAGGGTATAAAAAAATATTTTTTTTTTGACCAAATGCACCACGGATGCAAACTTTAAGCGCTGGTTGCGCCCTGAAGATGACCTCCTAAATTTTTTAATTATTTTTCCCGTAATCAGCTCTAAAGAAATTCCAAAATTTCCTGATTTCGGGACAAGCTAATGAATACCCTCCACAATGCCCTTTTTAAGTTATAGTAAATTTTCTAGAGTGAAAAAATAACATTTTAGTGTAAAAATATTTTTGAATGACAAAAATGCGTTGTAAAATATTTTTGTGACTTACCAATGTTTTTAAAACATGTTTAACGGGTTTTCAACACGTAAATTTAAGGTGAGTCGAATCGGAAATTTACGGTTTTGCTAATAACTTTTGAACCACTTGACCGCTTTGACTGAAATTCAATATGAAATAGCCAAAGCGAACGACAAATATATGTGCGAAGCTTCAGCATCCTCAGAATTGCCTTTAGAAAGTTATCGTGTTTTTTATCTCGTAAATTCATGAAAAACCCTTGCCGAAATTCACTCTTTTGCTTATAACTTTTGAACCACTGGACCGATTTCGCTGGATTGCAATGTCAACCTGATCAGGTAAATACCCAACATATATGCCAAACTTCAGGAGCCTCCGTAAAGTCTTTAAAAATTTAGCGTGTTTTTAACAGACGGACAGACGGACGGACATCGCTAAATCGTCTTAGAATCGAACGAGGATCATGAATATATATACTTTATGGGGTCTTAGACCAATATTTTGAGGTGTTACACACGGAATGACAAACTTATATTGGTAAGAATAGAATCCAAAACAATGTGGTGAAAATTTCAGAAAGATCGCACTTCATCTTGGGGTCCCTCTTCAGCGCTGAAGTTTAAACTTTTCTAAGACAAAGATCATTTTTTTAAAAAAATTGTCAAAAATTCAAATTTGATCATATCTTATAAATTTTGTATTTTATGGGGTCTAGTTTATCACATTAATTTAGATTTTACACCCGAAAATCAACTTTTTGCAATAATATAAAAAAAATTACACTAAAATTGCAAAATATGACTTTTCTTTCCGACTTGGAAAATAGACAACCGTAGGATTTCAAAACCGTTAAAGCCAAAAAATACGAAATTCTTAAACGGCATGTGGACCGATTTGAATTCACGATAATTTTAACAAATTAGTTTCAAAAAAATTTTTTGTTTTTTTTTAAGAATTTTGTATTTTTTGCAGTAATGGTTTTTTGGTATTTACCAAGTCATGATGAAAAAAATCATATTTTGCAATTTAAACGCATTTTTTTTGTATATTATAGCAAAAATTTGATTTTCGAGTTTCTCCAAAATGTATGCATATTTTTTCACCTCTTGGTTTTGGAAAAGCTGATATTTAAAATATAAATAGATGTGATTAACTAGACCTCATAAAATTCAAAATTTAGATGATCTGATCAAATTTTAATTTTTGACAATTTTTTAAAAAATGCTCTTTGGCTTAAAAAGGTTGAAACTTCAGATCCCACTTCATCCCAAGATGATGTGGGATCTTCCTGAAATTTTAACCTCATCGTTTTGGCATCTATTTTTACCAATCCGGCATAGCGCGCAAGGGAAATTCGCTAAAAAGCATTTCTCGCTCCACCCTACTTCCAAGTGTTGGAACCAAATGAGTAATTTTACATATTTTATGTGTAATTGCTTTCATGCAGTGACGCCATCTGTTTCAGAGCAAACGCACATTAACTTTATAAAAATGCAAAAACCCCTATTTGGAATACCTATAGCTCAAAAATGCAAATTTATTAAAAAGAAAATCACCAACAACCATTTAATGCAAAAGTCCAAAATACAAAAAAGGACTTCTTTGGTACCACTTATCAGAGAGTATAATTTTCTCCCTTTTAAACAAAAGTACTATTTTAGTACGTTTTTAAAATGTACAATAATGGTAATTATTATTAAAAGGTTTTATCCATACTTTTTACATAATTTTTATTTAAAGTACTTTTAGGTTCTCCTTAAAATCAGACGCGAATACACAGGGTGGGGGCAACAGGAAATTCAACCTCTTCCTAAACCGAATTAGAAAGAAAAAAATGAAAATCAGGGCAGGGAGAAAAAAATAGAGAAAAATAAAAAAAAAGAATCTAGAATTTTTCTAAGGAAAAATGACTCAGAATCTTAGAATTTTTCTATGGAAAATATGTCTTGGAGTCTTAAAATTTTTCTTAAAAAGTCTTTGAAACTTAAAATTTTTCCTAAGAAAAATCTGATAATTTTTCTAGAGCAAAATCTAAGAATTTTTCTATTTTTCTATTACACGCAAAAATCTAAAATGCGAAAAAGGATTACTGACTTTGGTACCATTAATTAAAGTGTACATTTTTGGCAGTTTTTAACAAAATTAATATTTTAGTACTTTTTTAAATTGTATAATAATTAATTTTTTAATTAAAAAGTTATATTCATACTTTTAACATACTTTTTTGTAAAGTACTTTTTGGTACTTCTTATCAACAGACGCGTATACACGGATCCACTGCCCCTGCAAAAAAATGAACAAAATAATAAATCAAAATAAAATTAAATAATATATTTTTTTTTTTATTTTCAAATAAATACAATTTCTTGTTATTGATGACACGCTTTGTCATATTGATGACACCGCTTCATCATATTGTTGACACGTTACATTGGACGAAAATTGATGCAAAATTTCATCAGATTGATGTAGCTTTTAATTAATATGAAAAAGCTTTTTCTTTGAGTGTACTATCGGAAAAATGCTTTAGAACTTGAAACATTTTCTTTTGTAAAAATTAAAAAAAAAATCTTAAATTCTAAAACCTCTTCAACAGAAATGAATTTTCAAAATTTGGAAATGTTTCTATAGAATAAATATTATTATATAAGAAGTAATCCATTAAAAATCTTAATAAATGGTACAAATGCGAATCTGTTCGAAATGACTTACTGTGAGAAATATTTTTTTTGAGTTAAAGAAACAACATTTTTTGGTCCACTCCAAATTAAGAACGCACTATTAAAAAATAGTTGTATTGATTTTAAATTTTGCTTTAGAATAGGTCTATTCGATTACCTTACTACAATCTACAACTTTTTACTCATTTTACTACAACTGGAAATTTTCAATACAAAAAGTAAACAAGACTTTCTAGTTGTAGTAAAAAATAGTAAAAAAATTGCAAACAATAGGGCGATATATCGCAGAAAAGATATTGCGGCGATACGAAAATTTATCATTTCAATAAAAAATCAAAGTTTTATTTTTATTATATCGCCGTTTTCTCATACGAACGATTTTTTTGGCGATAAACAAAAAAATATTGAAAATGTTTATTTCTTTGTCAATTTAAAATAATTTATCAAGCACAACAAGAAATCTTTGAAAGAATATAAATTTGGCCGAAAAACACAAATGTGCTTTTAAAGATAAAAAATTCTGCGAATGTTGCGGACACATTTTTCAGGTGAATGCAAAAGTTTTAAGTCCTGTTAAAATGACCAAAATATGAATGAAAAAATAATGTCTATTTTCAGCTTCAGGGAACCGATATAGCTGTATCGCCGATTTATCATTTTGGTGACATTCCGGCGATACATACAAATCTTTTATTTTTCGTTTATACGATTATCTGGCGATATTTCCCTTTTATCGCCAAGGCGAATCGTTTTCGTATCGCCGGGATGTATTGCCGTCGGGTAACAGTTTCTCCCGAAAGGTGTATAGCCGGCGACACGAATTCGATAATAGCCGCAATAACATTTATCGTATCGGCAATACAACCGTCGAATCGATGTCGTATCGTTTTGTTTGCAGGGATGTTTTCAAATTTAACAAATACTGTCAGCAACATGTGTGCAACGCCACACATAATATGAAATAATATCAAATAAAATTAAATTTTTTTAAAAAATATAACAAAAATAAATGTTTATACAACAAAGAAATATATAAAATAAAAATACCGAAATACTGAATTTCTTGAAAATTAAAAAAAAGTCAAAAAAAACTCAACAAAATGCAAATCTGCAAAATATTTACCAATATTGTAATACAATTTATATACTCCTCAAAATATTATTAAAGAGTATGTAGGTGGTACATGGTTAACATATATTGTACAGTGCAACACGGCTATAACAATCTCGACTATATCGAACTATTTAAATAGCATTCAATGTTATGTCCAAAAACGTTATAATAGTGATTTTTATAATGTATATAACGATTCATCTCTTTTACAAAATCAAAGTCCCGATGTGTTAAAGCTCTGTTCCACTGTGTCTGGAATGTACAAGTGAATGAAATGATGGTCCACAAATTTACCCTTGATTTGAATTATGAACAGAATATAAACAAAAAAAAAAAACATCTTAAAATATAATATATAGAAACTTACTAAACAACAGGCATGTAAAATATATTTTTTATATGACGATTTTTGTACATGTTTTCTTTAGTACAATGTGTAAATGGTGTAAGGGAAAAAGTTTTTCATAAATTTGATTTTCGGTTTTTAAATCTTTATATACTTTATTTACAAAGACGAGCATCTAAGGATCTGCCGATATCCGGGTAATGTGCCAAATTTTCCAGAAATATGTTCACGGGAACATGTTAGAATGGCATGAATGTTGCAGAAAAGAAAATTAGAATGCCTATGTAAATCACGGAAAAATTGATCTAGGTTTTTTTTTTGTCTTTTTTGCCCACTGTACTTTTTATTTTTTACACCCTCCACTAATTGTTAGTGATAGAGGCATTAAGAACATAAGTTTGCCGAGACACCCCAACCTTAAAATCTACTCTTCTATATATCGCTCATTTACTTTTAAAACGTCATAACTCAAAAAACGTGATTTTTGAGTTAATGATGCAGAATTATTTCTTATATCATTTTTTATATTGTGTCGAAAATTCGAATTAATATCTTTTCAACTCACCGTTTGAGAAGATAACACGTCATTTTTACATTTTCAATGTACCGTCCATTTTCAATGGAAAACCAGTTTCAATTGTAAATTTTAAACTCGATTTCTGCAAAATTAAATTATAGGTTCGTTCTACAACGTTACCGGGGGTGCCCGAGGGTACCCAAACCAGCCCGATGTGCGTTCTCGTACGCAAAAAATAAGTAAATGAAAGAGTTTTTGAGAGAGTAATTTAGTTTTTCATTTTACCGAACTTACCCGCATTTTTTTTTTGGGTAAATTGGTAACAGTCAGATGTTGAAAAAACAGCTGTTTTTTGAAGCTAAATTGGAAATTTAAATAAAATAAAGAACTAAATCAAGGAAAAATGTTATTTCAATGCAAAAAAAGATAATTTGTTATTAAAATAAACTTTTACAAAACTTTTACAAAATATTTTAGCGTTATTGGTTTGTTAACATTTTCTGTTATTTTGGGCTTGAAATGTGTTTTTTTGCGTTCCCGTACTTTTGTGCATTTTTGTGGTATCGTGAGAGGTTTTTTGATTTTCTCTCATTTTACCGAACTTAACCCGGAAAGTTCTGGAACAAACCTATTTGGAGTTTTGACAATATTCAAGTAAATGAGCGATATATTTTATAAAATTTAAGCAAATCGTTTTATAATGGTTATTCAAATCTCGATGGTGATCAGACTAAAAATATATAAATTTTTTAAAATAGAAAATAGCAAGCAATTTGTAAATAAGTTAAAAAAATAAATTGAATTAATAAAATAAAAATAAAATTCAATAGGTTTTATAAATAAATATGTATAAATTCTTGTTTGATGACACCGCTTCATCATATTGATGACACGTTACGTTAGACGAAAATATATGTGACATTTCATCATATTTATGATACTTTTCATCAGCATGAAGAAGATTTTTCTTTCTGTTTTCAATACCCTTTAGCCTTCTTATCGTCTACTTTAATTTTTTGCGGGTATAATTCAAGATAAAAATTCATGTTGCAATGTGAAAAGCACGATGCAGTCCAAAAAAACTAGAACGCTAAAGTCTGCATAAACGTTATGGGTGACGGATTCCGCCTCAAGACCCATACTGAAATTGAAGGGAGAAAAAGGATGTTTAAATTTAGAAAAGCAACATTAGTAAAATAATACCAGCAACATTTTAACAAAATTATTGGGTCATTCTTAGTTAAATCAATCATGAATATTTCTGACCCCCTCCGATATTGATGAAATTTGGTTAAGTTCTTTTACTACGTAAAAAACTTACAAATGCAAGTTTTCAGCCCTCAACAGGGTCCAAAAATACGGAGAGTCAAATTTTCCCCAAAAATTCCCAGTCGCGACACTTTACACCGTAAAAACTTAATATCGTTGGTTTTATTATAGCTAGAAAGCCCATTTTTGGTTTGTTTTGAAGCTCATAATATGCTCAACAAGACCTATTATAACCAAAAAGTTTTCGAAAAAAAAAAATTTTTTAAGGTTTAAGGACTTGGAGATTTTGGGGGAAATTGTGAAAAATTTTGATTTTGTGCGATCCCATTGTTGTCCCAACATAAAAATTTTAGAATATTTTCTTTAGGACTTTCTCTATAAGATTATCATTTTGGGTGAAATTTTGACCCTCCGTATTTTCGGCCACTGTTTACTTAGAGGGCTAAAAATGTTGTGCGTCAGTTTATCACTTAGTGTTACAAGTAAACCAAATTTCATCAAAATCGGAGCGGGTCAAAAAATTTTTTTTAGCTATTTTTGATTGATTGCACTAAGAATGGCCCTATTAAGCATAATGTTTAAGACACATAAAGCAACATGTTATTATACAAAATGTTGCTAAACAAATAATATTTTCGAAACATATAGCCGATGCATTTAGCAAGATGTTGCAAAAAATATTGATCATCACAAAACTATGAAAATGTTATTTGCCCTCATCCAATACAACATCCTTTTTTTTGCTGTTCCATAATATGGCAAGAGAAGGGGGGGACACATATGAAAAGACGTTAGGTTAATATTGGGTGATTTGTGTTTGAATGGATTTTCAAATCAATTGATTCAGCAGCTTGACCGAATGAGATCTGTATATATTTTTTTTTTACCAATTTAATCCCAATTTTTATACTCTTTACCCCCAGCTCTTAAAAAACTACACATGTTTAGTATTGTTGCCATAGTTGTTGTTGACAATATTTATAACAAATACGACGTATGTAAACTTCAATGGTCAAGGGAACCGATATAATGTCTACAACGACGATATAAACTACCAAAAACAAAAATTGCTGTTTTCGACCATAACACTTTTGTATGATTATTATAGAGGGAGGGGTCTTTAGAAAAAATGGGGAGAAGGGGGTAAGAAAATGGGCTTTAGCTCTTGTAGCATGAAAAATAAAAACGGATATAGTTTGTATTATAATGGGTGGTAAATACTTGTACGTGTTCATATTATATTTGTATTTTTTTTTCCTACATATGCTTGACAATTTTGTATATTTTTTTTTCCTCCTTTTGGTCAATCGTGTTTATATATAGTGGAATTTTTGTCGTATGTGTGTGTCCATTATTTGCAAGAGGAAAGGGCAAACAAAATTTTAGTCAGTCAATGTCCTTTTTTTTTGGCCAGCTGTTGCTGATGTGTGTCATTGAATGAAATTTGTTTTATGATGACTGTTCCTTTTTTTTTGTAAATTTTGGTATATGTTTTTGTTTATGCTCTAATATTTGTTTGTGTATTTACTAAAATTGCTAATATTTTGGAGATTTTTTCGTTTTTGTTTGATTTTTATTTCTGTCTTAAATAGCTAATAAACCTTGTAAGTGGCGATCATTCAACAGCTGTCAACTAAAGCAAATAAATTCTGTATTATATTTCATGTTGTAAATTTTTTATACCCTCCACTCTAGTTATAGAGGGTATATATTAGTTTATTATTCCGTTTGTAACACCTCGGATGTCTTCGGATCGGAATAATCGCATTAAGGTTAGTCCTTTTGGATAGTAACATATTACCAAATATTTTGAGTAGGTTTATTCTAACTCGAGGTCATTATTTCCCTTACTAATTAAAACTATGATATTCTCATAGAATAATTTTCAAGAAAATTATTTTTCTGTTTAAAATTTATTTATGTTGGTAATTTTTAGCAAGACTTAATCGACACGGGTTTCGGAATTGCTCAGATCCCATTGTAGAGATTATTTAGCAAAAAAACAAAAACCCTATACCACAAGTAGCTAAGTTTAAAACAGAAAAATTATTTTCTTGAAAATTATTCTATGAGAATATCATAGTTTTAATTAGTAAAGGAAATAATGACCTCGAGCTAGAATAAAACTACTCAAAATATAATATTTCAAAGGTCGAATAAAACAATTTTTATTTTTATTGAAAATCATTCTGAATTTGTTTCGGAAGCACTTCGAAATTTTTTTTTGCAATATCAAAGACTTTTTGACTTTTTTTCTCAATATGGACCAATTTTTTTGTCAAAAGAAAGCTAAGGTCTTTGCCTTTAAGAGCTTTGTGGTCGATTAGTGGGATGTAAGCGGGATATCTAAAAAAAAAAAGTTTTGTAAAAAAAAAAAATCAAAACAAACATTTTTTTTTCCAAATATTGAAAAAATATTGAAGAAAATAAACACTTGCCAAGAATAATATTTTATTTATTTTTTTTTTTTTTTTTTAAAGAAACAACACTCAGGCAATGCTGCCTATCAATTACTAATGTAAACGTGATGTTTCTTTCGGAAAGGGGATAGAAGAGTGATGAAAGATTTGAAAGATAGAAGGGCTTCAGTATGACAACACTGTAATTGCGCATGTTAATAATTTTGAGTACAGTTGTTGCATCGCCATCTGTTATTGATCTGGCGAACTATTTTTGAAGCTGTGTTTAATAGCCATTATTTTATTATTTTACTTCGTTGACGTTTTAGTGCTATTTATCAACGAAGGAGGGTGCTGCGATAAATATTAGTTATAAATAGAAACTAATAAATATCTGAAAAATGTTGTTCTGCCTGAGCCAGGAATCGAACCCAGGCTTGCGGGCTAGTAGTCCAACGCGCTAAGCACTAAGACACAGCACCCTTCCACAGCGTATTAAATGCTTGCACTCAAATTTTAAGTCTTTTATACCGAGTTGGTGTTGAGTAATCAATTTTTCAAAATGGCGATTTTTTCAAAAAAATTTAAAAATTTAAATTTTCAATTAATTTTGGCCAGTAAAAAATAAATATATCTTAAAAAAAGTTGGACAACGTTTTATTGGTATTTAAATATTGTATTAGAAAAAAAAATATGAAAAAATTAATCGAAGTAATTATCACTTATTTTTTAATGTTTAAAAATAAAAATCGACTTTTTAAAAAGTCCGAAACCTTCGATTTTTTTTTTTAAGTCTGAAAAGTCTACTTAAAAAGTCCGAAACCTTCGATTTGTTTTAAAAAGTGTGAAAAGTCTACTCTGAATTACGAAACTTTTAAGCCATAATTCGAGATGTGATAACAATTCGTTGTTTTTTAAAATTTTGAAAATTCTACTTTTGATTTTTGACTCTGGTATATTTTATATGGTGCTCCAAAAAAATGAATGCGAATTTTGTACTCTTGGCCGAAACATTAAATCATGATAATGTTTTGCGAAAGATTTGGTTGTACTTGCTAAAGCAAAGTTTTTTTTGAAAAAATAATGTTATATTACTTTGCTATTCGAATTTGCAAAACGAATTAAAATATCAGTCGAGTACCCCATTAAAAAACCAAAAGAGCTGAATATTTCGTAAGTGAGTGCAAAAATAAATGCAATAAAGTGTTTTTACATTTTGGAGAGTATAAAAGATTCGGAACCAAGGAATATAATACTCTCATTTGTTTTATGTACATTTGATAAACAAATGGAAAATTTTTATGCGAAAAGCTTAGACTTGGTAAAAAAAGTAGTTTTGGTAAAAAAAAAAATATTTATTAATTGTGTTTATATATTGTTGGACTGTATATTTTATAACTGAATTTTTATTTAGTTCTGTTTGAGTCCATATTAATTATTTCTGAGAAATAATAATTGTTGTACAATGGGAAAATCTGAAAAAAATCAAGTGACAATACAGGCTAAGTGGAGATGTCGACAGCTTTCGGAAAATGCCACCCTTCCATCATCAGCACTCCTTCAATTGCCACACACTTAATGTGTGTCAGATTAAAATTAGCCATTTAAATGAAACTTTTAAAGAAATTAAGAATTGGAATTACTCCTCTTTGTGTTGAATAACCCGTATTCACCATCAATTCGTGTTGTATTCATTTGGCAGAAATTTAATCCATCTTAACTTTTAACAGAGTTGTATTTTTCCCAATGTTAACCCTTAGTAGGACTTTTCAAGTCTTGAAAAATGTCCGTTTGGTTTGAATTTTTGTTTCATAATTCTAATTCTTAGAAATATTACTAAATTGCAATGTACCTTATGAGTTGTGTATTAATTGTGTTTATATATTGTTGGACTGTATATTTTATAACTGAATTTTTATTTAGTTCGGTTTGAGTCCATATTAATTAATTCTGAGAAATAATAATTGTTGTACAATGAGAAAATCTGAAAAAAATCAAGTGACAACACAGGCTAAGTGGAGATGTCGACAGATTTCGGAAGATGCCACCCTTCCATCATCAGCACTCCTTCGATTGCCACACACTTAATGTGTGTCAGATTAAAATTAGCCATTTAAATGAAACTTTTAAAGAAATTAAGAATTGGAATTACTCCTCTTTGTGTTGAATAAGAAGAAAATTTGGTCACACAAAAAAATTTTTGTAAACAAGTTTTTTTTTTTTTTTCGTTTAAAAAATTACTTTCTTTAAAAAGGTCATTGTGGAGGGTATTTATAGATTCGGCCAAGTCGAATTTAACTTTTCTACTTGTTTTTTTTTTTTTTGCTTTTTATGCATAAATATATATTTTTTTCCATTTTACATATGGTAATAATCAGTATTTATGGTTGATTTTTTTGCTTTTAGTTTATAATAATAAATTTTTGTTAATATTAGTAATGAAAGACAAAAAAAAGTTTGCTTAAAGTATTCCATAATATGTCTGCAGTATTAATATATTTTATTAGAAATGCTAATACATATGAATAAAACGAAATCGATTTTGAAACTACACAGAAAAAAAACTGATTAAGTTGTTTGTTGAATAAAAAAGTTATGCTCAATATTTTTTTTATGCAAAATATTTATTAGTATTGAATTAAAGCTATCAAGTTCGAGGTAATTTTTTCCCCATAGTGAACTAAAGTTACAAGTACTTATATTAACTACACTCAAAAAAATACTTTATTAAAAAAAAAATAATAACCCGAGTAAAAAAGTTTTTGATATAATTATATATAATTTGATAAAATTATATCAAATTATATAGGGGTAAAATTTTCCAAAAAATTGTATAAAATTATATATAATTTGATAAAATTACATATAATTATATCCAGGATTTGGTGGATATAATTATATAAAATTATATCTAATTTGATAAAATTTTATCAAATTTTATAAAATTTTATCAAATTATAGATAATTTGATATAATTTTATATAATTATATCCCCCCAAATCCTGGATATAATTATATGTAATTTTATCAAATTATATATAATTTTACACTCAAAAAAAAAAAAAAAACTGTAATGTTAGCAAAAAAAGCTTGTAAACCTACAAGAAAATTTGCTGATTTTGAACCCACAATTTTTTTGCTAAAGTTAGCAAAAATGTTTTGCCAATAATTAGTTAACTAAATTTTTTTTTTTGACACATTTGAGGACCCCATTGGGTTCGGACCCGATAGCTCCAGACCCCGACGGGCCTAGACCTAGTTGGGTTCCTTAAAAATTGTCATAGTTTTTGATCCAAAATTTGTGTCCGTTTCGCTCTATCTTGCTTAGTTTTTGAGATACGTAATTATGGGGGACCACTGGGGTCTTGAGAATTAAAAAACTCGATAACTTCAAAAATATTACTCGAAGAGCTTTTGACTATTTTGCGGTCTTGTTCTACGTATTGAGAGCTACAAAAATGGTTTTGGACTTTTTGTTGTGTCGGCAATATTTACCGAAATATGAGCATTTTAAAATTTTCGGGAATGCTAACTTTTTTGGATCCAAAGTTAGGGCCCTTTGGGGTCCACGCATGTGAAGAGGACCCGCGAAAGTATGGAGATTCTAAGAACCAAAAATGCCCTCCATTTTGCTCTATCTGGCTTAGTTTCCGAGATAGAGCCATTTTAAGTTTTCTGAAAATAAAAAAAAATTTAATTTTATTTTTGCTAATGTTAGCAAAACATCTTGTAAAAATGTTGTCAACTCAATTTCAAATCTTAGCAAAAGAAATTAGTTCAACGTTTGTTTAAAATTGCTAATGTGCTAAATGAAGTTTACAAGATTTTTTTTCTAACATGCTAATATCAACTAAAAATTTGCTAAAAGTTAGCTAACTAGCATTAGCAAAAAAAAATTAGTAAATCTACTAATGTATTTTTTTGAGTGTATATAATTTTATCCAACTTTTTGAAAAATTTTACCTCTTTATATAAAAACTTTTTTACTCGGAAACACAAAATTTATATTATTTCCCACAAAATTCATGGTTTACAATAAACTTTGAAATGAGTTAATTTATAAAAAAAAAAAAAATTAAGTAACGAATTTTTGTGGTTTTCGTTAAACAAATTATATAACAAAGTTTTCACTGCCCACCAAAAGTCATGAGAAAATAACGAAAACATAATTTTTTCAATTAAATACCTTAATTAAAATATAATTAAATAATATCAATAGTTCACCTACAACTATTTGAAAAAAAAAAAATGTATTCCCACCCATTATTATTGACAAGGATATCACCTGCTTTTCCACAAGCAACATAATAAATATGAAAACTTGAAACATGCAACAATACCCACCAAAATACTATATGTAATACAACCAACTCCTACCGGTCAATACTATACCCACCGGCATATGTCACCTGTTTTACAGTGAATAGTTGTAATAATGATCAGTTATCAGTGACACGATCGATTTGTTTAACACAACATATAAAATTACAAAAAGGACGAAAAACAGCTAAACTTTACTACTACAAACAAGTAATACACCCAAAACAGGATGTGTATTTTCGAAAATAATTACTTGTTTTCTTGTTTTTGTTGTTGTTTTTTTGTAAGTAATTTTAATTCTAACAAGTACTCTTGTATGTTTTACTTAACATTCAAAAACTTATGTGGCTTTTAGTTGTAAAAAGCCTTTTATTTCGTCCTTTTCAAAACAATCGTATTCAAAACGGAAACATTATTTCTTATTTACGTGGGTTAGTTGCACCAACACTACCACCATCACCACCACCATTAGCTGTTCCACCATCACCACTGTAACTTGTTAGTGGTTCACTCACTTACTATACAGAACAATTGTATTTTTGTATTATTTTTTTTTTTTTGTTTTCGGGTAGTAATTACTTTTGAACACTTAAATAAATGGCAAATTGTACAAAAATGTAGAAAAAGGAAAAAGTTTTATTATTTGCTTCACTTCTATTAGAGAGGGGGTTGTTTTTATTCGCCTTCTAGTGCATTCCACCAACCATACAAAAACTCCTGTTTGATTAATTACCATTGTATTTATGATCTGTATTCAGTTTTTTTTTCGGATTGTAATTTCAGTTTGTGGCTTTAATTTACCTTCAATTTGTTGTATATTTTCCAAAACCCAGCACAAAATTTTAGTTAACATATTTTTTTTATTAAAAACTTTGTGTTTTCGATAACTAAATAATTTGCTTCAGATAGTTTTATGTGATCAATATCGATATATCGATAACTATAGAATTTTGAATTTTTTTTTGTTAAATTTGGAGGGGGTGAGGTCAACCCTTGACCTAAGTTAATGTGTTTCAACTCAGTTTTTTAAGCCCTTTTTATTTTGACTTTTCTACACAAAAAAAAAAACTTGTCAAATTACTAGAAAAGGTCTCGTTGTTACATTTTAGCAACAACATTTTTTTAAAAAAATTTTTATCAAAATTAAATTTTTTTTTTATCATTTTACAAATTTCAATGGTTTTTTTACAAAAAAATCTAGTAAATTCACGAGGATTCCTTGCAAGTTTAGTTGCGCCAAAAAAAGTTGTAAATTTACAATTATATTGGTAAAAAGCTTGTAAAATTACAAAAATCTCGTTATTTTTACTAGGAATTTTCGTAACATAGGAGGTATCAAAAAATTTAGTAAAGTTACGAAACCTCTTTATAAGATTTATTGCTCCAAAAAAAATGTAAATTTAAAATTATAAAATCATTGGTAAAAAGCTTGTAAAATTACAAAGAATTCTTGTCAAATAGGAGGAACCAAAAAAAAAGGTGACAGGACATAATCCCCACGGACATCACCCCCATAACGGAAATGGGGATTATGACCGAATTCATTTCGGTCACAATCCCTATAATAGTTGTGGGGACCATGACCGTTTCCAAAACGGTCACAATCCCAATGGGGATTATGTCCATTCCTTGTTGGGATTACGACCGAACTTTTTTCGGTTATAACCCCCATTCACATTATGGGGAGTAAGTCCAAAGCAATTTTGGTCATAGTCCCCGTTATCTTCAGAGAGGGTGGGTTTAATGCATGGTGTTTGTAATCCCTAAGCCTGGCCAAAGGCCGGCTACGCAGGAAAACTTTTAAGTAAAAAAATAAAATTCTTTTAATTTTGGGGATTATGACCAACTAGTATAGAAGACATAATCTCCATAATGGGGAGTATAGCCATTTGTTACGTGGTTATTATCCCCATATTTATGTCCGTTTTTTTTTTGGTATTATGTCCAAATAATTTTCGGTCATAGTCCCCACACTAAGAAAATTGTGTCATTAACTGTTTGTAGGTTATTTTAAAAAGTAATCAGTAAAGTCATTTTAAAAGAACAATCACTTATTTTATAAAGGATTTAATTTTTTTACTGTTCCTGTAGTTTAAAAAAAATAATTTACTGTAATAAAAACGAATTTTCTGTTACATTTAATTTCGGCAGTAAAAAATTTCTTCTATAGTTTTACTGTTTTTAAATACAAAATAACTGAATATTCACTAGTTTTTTAATGTTTTGGTTAGTCATTAAATTAACATTTAAAATTGACTGTAATGTGTTCTTATTTTAAATGAAAAAACAGTGGAATGGTTTTTAAATAAAATTTCATTTGTTTTGAGTGAATATTCACTGGAATTTACCTACATAATTCTTTGAGTGCACTACCATTATGGGGATTATATCCGTGGAGATTATGTCATGTCACCAAAAAAAAAAAAAAAACATACAAACTTTTCTTGTCATTTACAAGGTTTTTTTTAGTGTATGAGTCTTTGATGACGTTTTTTTGGCGTGTTTTTAATTGAGATTTGTTTTTCATTTTCGGCGCTTCTTAATTTTCGCTTTTTATACCCTCCAAACACAGTAAGGGGGTATACTCACTTTGTTATTCCGTGTGTAATGAATCGAAATATCGGTCTAGACCCCATAAAGTATATATGGAGCATTCCATGTGAAATCGAAAACTTTGAAAAATTTTTTTTTAATTTTCCGAATACAGTTTTTAGTACCCTTCGAAAACTCCTTCGTGGTAAATTTTCAGATTTTTTGATGACCCGTTCAAAAGATATCGAATTTTTAAAAATTTGCACTTTGTTCCTTTACTCAAACTTCTTTTACTCAAAACTTCTTCAATAATGGTCCAAATTTAATTTTTTTTTTTTTTCAAAATTTTTGTTTTTTTACGTACACTCAGAAAAAAAACTAACTAAAAAATGGGAAAATTAACTAAATCCAAGGAAAATTGATAATGATTTAGCTCCATTGCCATGTATTCCTACTTTTTAGTCCATATTTTTCTTAAAAATTAGGACCAATTTGAACTAGAAAGTGGGAAAAAATTTCCCATTTTTTAGTTAAAAAAACATTTTTGATGAGGACATTTTTCCTAAAAATTAGTTAATTTCATATTAATTTTTTTGCACATACATGTGTAAAAAAAAACTGTAAGCATTAAATTTATTTCTTATTATACAAGACCAACCTCTCTTTTTCATATACTACAAATAATAAACAAAATGTGAACTACAAGCAAGCATAACAAAAAAATAAATCAACTAAACAATTTCATGTTATGAAAAATTTACTAAACTTGTGGAGAAAACTTCTTTAAATTAAAGAAGATAAATATGATGAACTAATTGGAAGTAAATTACGTCCTAAAACTGAATTTTTAGAACTAAATTTTGTTTTAAGAAATATGTCTTAAAAATAAAGTTTTTTTTTCATTTATTTAGGGAAAATTTCTTTGGCTGTAAGAATTTTTTCCATGTATTAGGGAATTCCATTTAAGGAAAATTATAGCCTATTTAACAGTCCATGAACTAAAATTTTTTCCTAAAAGTTGGGAAAATTTCCAAAATTTTAGTTAAATTTAACTAAATTGTGGGAAAATTTATAAACTATTTTGAAGAAAATTTTTCCAAAGTTTAAGTTAATGGTTTTTTTTGAGTGTACTTTTAAAAAAAAATCCAAAAAAAAATCTAAAAAGCGTTCTAGTGTGCGATTTTTAAGTTTTGAAATTTAAATCTCATTTTTGAAAATGTTTGTACTCTTCGATTTTTTTAAAATTTTTTTTGTGTAAAACTTCTAACGATTCTACAAGTTTTTTGCTCAGGAGGATCGTGGGATAGCGATTTTTACTGTATTTTTAAATTTTTTGAAAAAAATTTATTGTATTTTTCCAATCTTAAAATCATTTCTACTGCTCCAATGGTGCGTCATAGAGGGTTCATTTATAAGACCGACCCCCATTAATTTTTACGTCTTAGCATTTCTTTGGAACAAACTAATACCCTATCTCCAATTTCTAAGGGGGCTCCCACACAAAACGACATTTTTTAAAATTTGCTCCAACCGCTCTAACTGCCCTAATAGTGCCCTTAGAGCAACAAAATGTATGACCGACCCACAATATTTTTTTTGTCCAAACATTTTCTATGAACAAACAAAAAAATTATAATATTTTTTTTTCAAAAAATTTTAAAAAATAGTAATAATCGTTATCCCACGATCCTCCTGGGCAAAATATTTGTAGAATCGATAGGGGTTTTACAGAAAAAAATTAAAAAAAAATCAAAGATTACAAACATTTTCAAAAATGAGATTTAAATTTAAAAACTTAAAATTTCAAAGTGTCCGATTTCACATGGAATACCCCATATATTATTGATCAGAGATCGATTCTAAGGTGTCCGTCTGTCCGTCCGTCTGTCTGTCCGTCAGTTGAAGACACTATACAGTAAATAAAATAAAAGAGCTAGACCCTTGAAGTTTGGTACCAATATGTCTTATGGTGTTTGGCTGGTTATGTTCGAACATAGGCAAAATGGGATTAGGGGGAAAAGTTCCCCCTTGAAGAACTAAACCATCCTCTAAAAAAAAAACAAATTGTAAAAATCTTCAAAATCGAAATCGCAAAAATAAAAAACGAATATTATCGATAACTAAGAAAAAAAATTGTTTGAGGTCGAGGCCTCGATTTTCTTTAATTAAAATTCTTCTTTATTTATTTCTAGGGCAAGTACTTTCATGCATATATATGTGCCTATAATATGCGACTAAAAATATGCACTAAAAACTTCAAAAATATGCATTTGAAAATAATTTTTTTACTAAACAAATAGGTTTGTCAACATAAATAATGATTTGTCAAAAACTTTTAGGCCCTCGACAAGTCTTACACAATTTTTAATTAGTAAAGTATTTTTTTATAGACACATTTTGCGATAAAAATATTTTATTTGAACAAATTTACTTGAGAAGTTTTTTTTCTTTGACTCAATAAATATTTCTGGAGTAAAAAAAATTATAAAAAAAAATGTTAAGTAGAACATTTTTCTAAAACAAGTAATTTTTTAACATTTTTTTTTTCTAAAAAAAAATATTTATTTTGAAAATATTTTTTTCAGATTTTTAAAAATTTTCCGATTTTCAAGTCAAAAAATTAACTCAATGGCAAAAGACCTCACCCTGACTCTAAGCGAAATATAAAAAAATCAATTTTCCTGTCGAAAAATTCTTAATTCGAAAACATTTTTTTCTTTACGATTAGTAAAATGTCTCAGAACAGAAGCATTTTAAATCGGAAACATTTCTCAGAATCAAAAAATTATACTTTCAGAAACAATTTTCTATAAGAAATACCTCAGAATATGATTTCTATAACTAAATTTCTTTTTCTATAAGAAATAGGGGATAGATTTTGTATTTTTCTAAGGAAGTTTTGAAAAAATATTGTTGAAGTTTTAAAAAAAAATCCAATTGTTATGAAAATATGCAAAAATATGCATTTATACCAAAATATGCAAAAATATTCAACTACAAATCGATGCCATTTTACTGCAAATTTTTTGATTCGGATAGATATTTAATTTAAGTTATGTTTACAATGCTGAGTAAAAACATGCCTTTTTAATGAAAGTACTTGCCCTATTTATTTCCAATACTTCGACACTTTTCATGAAGCATTCTCAGGGAATACACTTAAAAAAATTCCCTGTCCAATCAGCAGAAAAAGATGCTGAAAATACACCAATTTGAGCCATATAAAAAATCTGCTGATTTTAGCTAACGCGGTTTGTTAAATATCTGTCATAATTATCTACGTGGAATCAGCAAAAAGATCTGTCGAGACTTAAGAAAAATCTGCTGATTTTATCAGAAAAGTCACAATTTTTTTAAAAAGTTTTGTGTGTTATCGATAACTATACATAATTTTCTATGAACAATTTTGTATGTTCTCGATATCATACAAAATTTTCTATAGAAAATTGTGTGTGTTATTGATAGCTCCATAACTTTTCACAATTTTCTAAAGAAAATTTCTTCTTATTGTTGGTTGTTGATTTTTTTTTAATGTGTGTTATCGATAACAATACAATTGTGTGTAAAAAAAAATGATAAATCGCTTACATTCCAATTTTCTATTTCGCTTTACCGTCCCAAACTTTTGCTGGGTTGTGCTGTTTAATATATGAAAGTGTGTTGTATTTTCAATTCTATATGGCTGGCTGATTGCAGCCACCATAAACAAAAATGCCAAAAATGTTTTATTACATATCAAAAGTTTCGTTGGTTTTTTTTTTTTTTGTTATTTTGTAACATTTCCAAATGTTTTATGTCATAATATGTTAAGGCTACCAGTTACCAGCCTTCCTAGCATTTTAATTCGTCTTGGTCTGACAAATGCTACAAGTGCTTTGCATTCCACAATAGAAATCAAAGATTTTTTGACGCTTAGGCTGTTAAGTTTAACGACTCCCGGGGGCCCTAAAGCAGCAAAGTTTAATTTCACTCTCATACTTTCAAATCTGTTTGTATTGTTAGATTAATATCAACACATTCATACATTTGTGGTGTATATAAAAAAATTATCGTTAAATTTAGTACCTAAAGTTTATGTACTTAAATTTTTGCAAGTTAAGTAAGTTAGAAATTTGCAAATTTTACAAAAAAACGAGAAAACAGCAAATTTTTGAGATAACCTATAACTTGAATCAATTTAAGACAAAATTAAAAGTTTCAGCACTTATTTTTATACCCTCCACTTAGTGATAAAGGGTATATATAAGTTTGTCATTCCGTTTGTAACTCGTCGAAATATCGGTCTGGGACCCCATAAAGTATATATCGCTCCTTTACTTGTATAGTGTCATAACTCAAAATATTTGATTTTGCATAAAACACGTTTAAAGTTTACTATTGAAACTGGTTTTTAAATGAAAAAGGCCGGTACATAGAAAATGTAATAATGGCGTGTACTCTTCTCAAACGGTGAGTTTAAGAGATATTAATACGAATTTTTGACACAATATAAAGCACGATATAACGAATAATTCTGCATCATTAACTCAAAAAACGCATTTTTTGAGTTATGACACTATACAAGTAAAGGAGCGATATATTCATGATGCCCGATCGATTTTAAGACATTCTAGCGATGTCCGTCTGTCCGTCTGTCCGTCTGTCTGTCTGTTGAAAATGCTCTCGCGGACAAAATATTGCACAGAGATGACTGAAACTTAACATATCTATTGGAAGTTCTCCCGAGAAGTTTGGTATTGCATTTGAGCGATATCGGTTTAGCGGTTCAAAAGTTATGAACGAAAATGTAAGCACACCTCAAAAATTTCAGTACATTCAACATAACCTAAAAATACAAAATGCTTTAATTCGGCTTCTGGTTGACATATGTGAACATAATTGGACACCAAATGGTATTTAAGCAAGTACGAACATATTTTTTGACAAAAAAAAAAAATCGCGGATTTTTTTTTTATCAAAATTTTTTTTCGCGGAAATTTTTTTCAATTTTTTTTTTTTTTCAAAAGTAATTTCCATTTAAATAAAGTTGTTTGCAATAATCTTTCTGAAATTGTGAAGGGTATCACTACATTCGGCAAGGCCGAATTTAACTTTTTTACTTGTTTTTAAATAAAAAATGCTCTCTGCAGCCGGTGGACTTTATAGAAAAGATTTCAATATTTTTATCACAATTAAATTTTTACAACTTCAGATTTAACCCCATAAAAAATCGTCATCCTCCATATGAGGCATTCCACACCAAATGTCCAGCGAAAAAAAACATGTGTACTCTAAACTTCTGAATATGTTGTATGGATAACCCTATATGGAACTTAGAAAATTGCGTTTTTGGTTTTTCAATTTTTCAAAAACTGGTCTTAGGTGGCGTGGTCAAATATTGGAAAAATGGTAAAATTTGTGGTGTGTTGCCATGATTAAATTTTTATCACATTAAAAAGCAATGCACCACAATCTCAAAAATTTACATTCTTATATAGTATTGTATGGGCTATCGATTAATTTTTTTTTTTTTGGAAACTGGAACCAAGGATCACTTACTGGATTTATACTTCTGTAGTAAGACCAATCTTACTTATGGTCTGGTATAACGCACTGGAGCGTAATGTGACGCACTTAAAATTATAGAGAATTCAACGTCTCATGGGTTTATGCATCACAGGCGCTCTGAGAACAACATCAGCTGAATCTATTGATACGCTACTGCATCTGATACCAATTGACATCTTTGCAAAGGGGAGGCTTATAAGTCCTGCCTTCGTCTCAAAGAGTCAAATTTATTCAGGCAACGCAATTTTGGACACAGTAACATGGACAATTTAAATGATATTGCCACCGATTACAGAGCGCCCAAACCTTTTTTCGATCGGAAATACGAGAGAATTTTACGAGAATTTTGGTCAAACTGGCAAAAACCCCCCAATGAACGCTATTAACATATTCACAGATGGCTCCAAACAATCCATGGAAGTCGGTGAAGGTTTTTCAACGAGTTTGCGAGATTTAGAGAAGACTTTTATCCTTCCATTGGACTCTAGCATTTTCCAGGCCGAAAAAGTTGCCATAAGCAGGGCGGCTTTACAGTTCGGTGATGAGACAAACAGAGAATTTAACATTTACGTTGACAGCCAAGCAGCTCTTAGAAGCTTTTACATCAAGTCGAAAGTAGTTTTCGAATGCTTCGAGAACTTACAAAGTTTAGGGAGTATGAACAAGGTGATACTAATATGGGTACCAGGTCACATAGGTATTCAAGGAAACGAGAGAGCGGACGAGCTCGCGAAACAAGGTGCTGATGGTATTGGTATTTCTGTGCATATTGATCCACCAATCCAGTACTTCAGATCGCTACGCGACATTCAAAACACTGCAATGGCTAATAGTGGAGAGAGCTAACAACAAGTGCGATAAGTAAAAGATTGTGGGCATGCTACAATCTAAGAAAAACCGAGTACTTACTCTCACTCACTAGGTGGAACTGCCGTGTACTTACTGGAGTGATCACCGGGCACTGCCTAATAGGTTATCATAGAAAGAAGATGGGACTTATTTCTGATGCAAGCTGTAGAAGGTGCGATGAACCTAACACTGAAGAAACGGTCGAACATATTCTTTGTCAATGTCCTGCTTTGGCCAGAACCCGACTGCACATTTTAGGCAGACATGACTTCGAAAGCTTGGAAACGGTTTCGAATGTCGACCTAAGGCAAATAGTACAATTCGCGATGAGGACAAATGCGTTCTATCAGCGTCGCTGAGGAATTATTGTGGTTTCGCTATGGACCATCCGGTCTATGTGAGGAGTCTTTGACTCCGCCACCTCTAACCTAACCTAACCTAACCTAACCTAACCTAACCTAACCTAACCTAACCTAACCTAACCTAACCTAACCTAACCTAACCTAACCTAACCTAACCTAACCTAACCTAACCTAACCTAACCTAACCTAACCTAACCTAACCTAACCTAACCTAACCTAACCTAACTTATATAGGGCTATCCAAACAACCTTTTCAGAAATTTACGGAATACATGTTTTTCTGTAGTGGGACATTTGGGTGTGGAATGCCTCATATGTGTTATTTTTTGATTTTTTAATTTTGACTGACATAAATTTGATTTATAATTTTTTTAAGATCACTATAAACATCATCTAAAATATTTGTCATTTGAATTGAACAAAAAGAACAATTTTAAAACTCATTTCCTTTATGAGATTTATATGTTACATTTTTGTAGAGCATACTTTTATGCGCTGTTAACATTAAATCTACATACGAACACATAAACATTTAACATACAACTATTAAATGGTAGCTAAAAGGGTATGCAGGGAAGAAAATTAGCTGCCCTAAACTTTTTCCTGTTGATATTTAAAAAACTCAAATGCAGTTTAAAATTTAAATTTTCAGAACTTTAATAAGGATTTTCTGAACTTCATCTTGGCTTTTTTGAATTTCAGTTCAGTTTCACTGAAATTTTAAAAGGGTTTTTTAATCAACGCCAATTGAGCGGGTACCACAGACAATGAGTCAAACTGGTTATCGATCAATGTTTCGTGAAAAAAATAATTGCATACTTTTAGGGGCAAAGAAAAAATTGATACATAGTGTGATTTTCTGCTTATTTAGGGGGAAAAAATCCTTTGACTTACAAGGGAAGTCTCCCTGGTGTCACCCTCCGATCTTCACGAAATTTGGATATGTTGTTAAGAACGAAAATTAATTCGACACGTATTTTTTTATAGCGGCCCAAACTCATTTTTAGGGGGGGTCGATTTGTATGGGGGAAAATTGACCTTTTTCAGTTTTTTACGATTTACGCCTATTTAAACAAAATTAATATAGGTATTTGTGGTATCAGATTAAAGGTATTAAATACCTATCTCGCGGTGCTAACAACGGGCCAAAGAAGTTAATATTTTTCGACTTATTAACAAAAATGTCCTAAAATTTTGGTATTTTACTCAATATGACGTATGTCAATTGTACATGTTTGGACACGTGCTTAGCACACGTAGATAGGTTTTCCAAAGACCTTTCATTTGGTATGTAACATGACTAGGTTTCTTTGCATAATATAGGAGATAAACGAAAAAAACTGAAAAATGGCCTTGTCTGCCCCCCTCCTTTTTACCCCCTAAATATGAATTTGGGCCGCTATAAAAAAATACGTGTCCCTTTATTTTTTCTGCTCTACAAAATAAAACCAATTCCATAAAGATCCGCGGGTGACACTAGGGAGACTTCCCTTGTTAGTGGTATAATCAAAGCATTATCTTTTGATTGCCAAAAAATGGAGAGGTTTACTACTTGAAATAAACGTACCTTAACACATCTTTAAACGAAGAAGTTTTTCGAAATTAACCTCATATGAATCCCAGAGAACTGTTAAGTCCTCTTAGTTCTCAAAATATTACAAACAATTTAACAAACTAAAATCTGTGCCCAATTCTCTCAAATCAAGGATATACAAATAAAAAAAATTGTTGATTGACTAACAAATGATACAACGATTTCAATAAAAAAATAAAACACACAGTGCTAAAAGAATTTACGAGCCAAAAACACAGAAAACTAGCACAAATATAAAATAGTATTTGCATCAAATAAACGAATTTAATGCCAGGTAATAACATGCATTTTTTATATACAACATATATTTTTTGTGTGATGCATCATCATCAAAAATAGAAAAACCATAACACATGCAAACTACTCGTACTTAAATGTAAAACTTGCACAAAATTATTTGAAGTACTGCACAGAGAAAAATAAATTTCCAACTGAATTTTTCAGTTGTATTAACTCAAAATTCGGTTGCTGCTACTACATTTTGATGTGGCTAACGAATTTTATAGTTGTTTCAATTAAAAGACAGTTGTAATAACAACATTTTGTTGTAACTACCGATATTTAGTTGTTTCAACCTTAATTCAAATGCATTCACCGATTTTTTGTTGCAACAACTGAATTTCAGTTGGAAATCAGCAAATTTGTTTTCTGTGTGTGGGAAATAAAAAAAAATAGAATTCTAAATCAACAAATCTTTACAAATATACAATCAACATAAGTGTGGAGTTAACATGAAATAAAGAATTCAGAAATTTATGCGAGGATGAATTGAGAAAAAACTAATAACAAAAATTACTTGAGATTCTGCAATTCACAAATTATATATATATATTAGAGTGTCCCTTATTTTGGAAATGTTGGAAATCTTGAGACGGTACCCGCTCATTTTTTTCCTTTTGACTTAAAAATAACTCAGGAAAAATTTTACGCCCCTAGGACCACGCCTTCCCTACGCGACGGGCCCTTAAAGAGCGGGGCCTAAAAAATCATTTTTCCATACAAACCAAAAAATTTTTTTTTTGATTTTTAATTTTTTTGTTATTATTTATTATATTACTTGGTTTGCTTATTCACAACAAAAAATTTGATTTTGGTGGGATAAGTCTTTCAGCGCTAAAAAATTTTTCGCAAAAAAAAATTTTGAGCCGCCGGGGTCCTACAGTAAAAAATTTTTAAAAAATATTTTTTTTTAGTTTTGACCAGCAACGGTTTTAGCTGCTATGTTGCTTTAAATGATATATATTCATAAAAAAATATTTTTTGTATCTGTGACATCTTAATCGTGTTCTAAAAAAGGGTAAAAAATGCATTGATGATTTTTTTCGATACACGATAAAAATGTCACAAATATGAATAATATTTTTTTTGGAATATATATCATTAAAAACAACATAAAAACTAAAACCATTGCTTTTCAAAACTAAAAAAAAATATTTTTTAAAAATTTTTTACCGTAGGATTCCTACGGCTCAAAATTTTTTTTTTCGAAAAAGATAAAGATGTCACAGATATGAATAATTTTTTTTTGGAATATATATCATTTAAAGCAACATAGCAGCTAAAACCGTTGCTGGTCAAAACTAAAAAAAAATATTTTTTAAAAATTTTTTACTGTAGGACCCCGGCCGCCCAAATTTTTTTTTTGCGAAAAATTTTTTAGCGCTGAAAGACTTATCCCTCCAAAATCAAATTTTTTGTCGTGAATAAGCAAACCAAGTAATATAATAATTAATAACAAAAAAATTAAAAATCAAAAAAAAATTTTTTTGGTTTGTATGGAAAAATGATTTTTTAGGCCCCGCTCTTTAATGCCCCGTCGCGTAGGGAAGGCGTGGTCCTAGGGGCGTAAAATTTTTCCTGAGTTATTTTTAAGTCAAAAGGAAAAAAATGAGCGGGTACCGTCTCAAGATTTCCAACATTTCCAAAATAAGGGACACTCTAATATATATGTTCCTCTAACTCCCACTGGAGCATAGGGCGCAAATAATTGCAGATCTCCATCTGACTCGGTTTTGAGAAATAGACCTTAATTCGTTCCTAGATACACCCAGTTGATTCATTTCGGATTCTGTTGAAAGTCTCCATGTTATACGCGGCATACCGCTTTCTCTGCCATCTTGATGAAATGGGTTCCATCTAAGAGCTTGCTTGGATACATTATCATCATTTCGACGGAGAGTGTGTCCAATCCACTGCCATTTCCGTTTACGTATCTCAGTTGCTACATCCATTTGCTTTGCTTTTAGTAACAACTCGGCATTCGATATTGTCCGAGGCCAAAAGACACGTAATATCCTTCTTAGGCAGCGGTTGACAAATGTTTGCAGACGTTTTGTGATGCTGTTGGTGACTTTCCAGGTTGTACACCCAGACAGACTTGACATTTGCCTCAAAAATTCTAAGTTTAGTGGTTTGACAAATTCTATTACTTTGCCATACTGGAGCTAGTATGCCAAAAGACGCTCTTGCCTTGTTAATTCTAGCATCAACATCAAGTTTCGCAAATTGCGAACGTTTTTTGTCAGCACATATAGATTCTGAGGTCCTTTGTGATAGCACGGGAGTGTAACTATAAAACTGCATATTTAATTTTGACATCCAACAAATCAAAAATATCATTTAGCTCTCTAGATCTAAGTGAAGCAAGTCTCTGACCAGAAAGTGCGGGAAATGTTAGATAAACTATTCGATAGTGTTCAACTCCTCCTCATCCATAAAACTCCGGCAAAAGTCATTTGGTGGCACATTTAACACCTCAGCTTGCTTTCCTTAAAAACAGTGTCCAGTAATTACAGCAACCACTGTCGAAATCTCTCCTCTTGGAATCGATATAAGCTCAATTGTGCGGTGCCAGAGCGATACCACAAAATTTTTCCTATCGACGTAAACAAAATGCATTGAACTTCATTGCGAATTGCTTAAAACTTTTAAGGTCTATACTATAATAAAATTCATGTTTTTTTACATGTTTTCCGACAAGACCGTTATTAAAAATGTCAACATACGACATTCTATTATCGTGAGTGAAAGTAAGAATTTTGTCCCTTCTACATCATAGGATGGCCACAAAATTCTGATTATACGACTTCTACCAAGTTCCCTCCATTTTCGTGAAACCAGCTTCCACACCATGCAATTTCTTCTAACCATCTGTTAAGATATTTATTGAGTTCGCAGGAGGTCCCTGCCAGATCGGCAGGAGGTCCCTGCCAGATCGCAGGAGGTCCCTGCTCGATCCGAACTTCGTATTTCCGGTCGAAAAATAGTCTGTGCACTATGTAATCCAAGGTTACGATACTTGAACCAATTAGACTCTTTAAGTCTAAGGGAAACTTTGCAAACCTCGCCTTTTGCAAAGAGATCAATTACACTGTGCTACAAAAAACACAAAATCGAATATACTTTTCAAATGGGGTAGTTAAGGTTGTAGGTCTCGTCGAAAAGATCACAAAAATGTCAATGAAACCAGCCAGACACCCTCAAATTTTAAAGTTATTGTAAAAAAACTTTTTTTGGGACTATTCTCACTAAACCACGTGTAACTTAAAAACTTTTCAACCGATCTTCAATTTTTAAACTGTTTTGGATAGAAGAAAGATAGAGCTTTTAATGTGTGAGAATTGGTCTATACATATAAGAAGGATATGTATTGATTTTTTCAACAATATAGAATTTTTTTGTTATTTTTTGAAAATTTTTGAGTTTATCGATTTTTTTCTGCTATAGTTCGTTTAATAACATTTTAATTGACAAACGTATTCTTAAAGAAAATTTAATTGTGAATACGACGAGCTTTATGCCGAAAAAATCGAATAACAATTGACAGAGCTGTGATAATTTTTCTAAAATAGAAAATTAAGATTTTGCCTGAAATTGCCGTTTGGACAACCCAGGCAAAAAAAAATAAACAAACATACTGAGAGGTCGCGTATCATTATTTTAAAGGTTTTTGGCCCCCTGAATTCGAATTTGACCTTGAAATTGCGCTATCTTATTAAGTTTTTTATACATCAATATATGTTAAATATCTCAAAAACCTGATGCGATAGAGCAATTTAAAGGCCAGATTCGGATTCAGCGCACCAAAAACCTTTACAAATATTGTACATGACCTCTTATGATAAATTTTTTTTTGCCTGGGTTATCTGGATGGCGATTTCCTACAAAATCTTAATTTTCTTTTTTATAAAAATTATCACAACTCTGTCAATTGTTATCCGATTTTTTCAGGATAAAGCTCATCGTATTCAGAATTAAATTTTCTTTAAAAGTACGTTCATAAATATAAAGGTTGTTAAACGAACTATAGCAGAAAAAAATCGATAAACTCGAAAAATTTTCAAAAAATAACAAATAAATTAGATATTATAGGAAAAATCAATAGATATCTTTCTTATATGTGTAGACCCATTCACATACATGGAAAGCCCTATCCTTCTTCTATCCAAAACAGTTAAAAAACTTAAAATCGGTTGAAAATTTTCTGAATTACACAAGGTTTAGTGAGCAAAGTCACAAAAAAACGTTTTTTGAGAATAACTCTAAAGTTTGAGGGTGTCTGGCAAGTTTAATGGGCATTTTTGTGATCTACTCGGCAAAACCAACAACCTATACCATGTCACATCAGAAGTATTTTTTCACTGTAGCACAGTGTTATTAACAAGTGCATCATTAAAGCGTTGATAGAGTCTCCTAATGTTATTCTCAAAGAGCCAGTGATACTCCGTCCCATTTGCCGTTGAAGCTTCTGAAACATTTTATGCGTTAAATCCCTTTCGAGTACCTTATACCAGACTAAAACTCCATAGAGTAAGATTGGTCTTGCGATTAAAGTATAAACCCAGTAAGTGACTTTAGTTGCACGCGTAGTACGCGTTATTTTCCATTTTCACTATTTCCTGAGAATTTTAGATCCAGAAAAGCTTCCTGTCCAAAAACACACCCAGAAATTTGTTATGCATTGATATTGGAATTTCCTCTCCTTCTACTCGGACCTTTCTAAATTCCGGAATTTTGTATTTTCTAGTAAAAAGGACCATTTCCGTCTGCTGCGGGTTAATATTAAGTCCATTTTGGAAGCCCACTTACACATAGCCTTAAGTGTGCCCTATAATATCTCGGATAAAGTATCGCATGATAGATTTCAAATATGCCTAGATATTGTTGTTCTTCCTAAAGTTCTCAGTTCCTTCAGAATGGGATCTAACACCAGAATTCAGAGTAGTGGTGGCAGAACCCCTCACTGTGGTGTTCCTCTAGTCCCATAACAAGTTGTTTTTGCATGGCTCCATCTGATTAATAGAAATTTTGCAAGTTTCTTGAAGCATAAAAACACATTCCAATTCTGTTGGAACCTGTAAGGTAGTTCCAAGTTTTGCAATCTCATCGACTTTGCAATTCCCTGGAAACCCTCTATGCTCTGGAACCCATATGAGTCGTGTGTCAAACTGCTTGGCTATCTCATTTAAAGACGTGCCAGTTAAGGGCTGATATTTTTTCAGAAACATTAACTTCACGTATTTACCACGGCTTGACTGTCAGAAAAGATGTTGTCTGCGGTTGTAGACAAGACATTGAAACTCCACCAGTCAGCCACCTCTCTTATTACCAGCATCTCTGCCTGGTAAACACTGCAATGATCTGGCAATCTTTGAGCCAGGCTCAACCTAAGCTATTCCGAATAGATAACAAAGTCCAAACGTTTGTACAGTTTCGTTCCATCTGTGTAAAAAATTATAGAGGCTCCACTACCCGGAACGCTTCTCATGCAAGACTGCCTGAATCGTATCATAGTGTTAAAGTGGTGATCAAAAAGAACTTATAGAGGGGAATGAAGTACACATTTTGTGGTATTGGTAAATTCTCCAAGGTTGTGCTATGGCGACAATCGCTGCTCTTCCATTGCCGTGTGCTATTCAGTGGAATTGCCGATGTATCCTCATACTACCTACCCAATATGATCATGGTATCAGATGAAGTAGGATTTCTAATGCAGCCGTTGGTATAGTACGAAGAGCACCATTGATGCACATCGTTGCCATTCTCTGGTCCTTTGTGGGGCTAAAGCCCCATCGTTTTTCAAAGGCCCTTTTACAGGAATATAAAGCAATCGTTGCTTTTCTCACCCGTTTCTCAATAATACGCTCGAAATTCAACTTCCTATCAAGAAATACTTCATGATAATTGGCTCCATCTGAGAAGGCAATTTCAGTGCTGACCAGAGAAATAGAATCAAAAGCAGGAATTTAATTTGTAAACAAGACAAGATCTGTTTTACCTGGATTTACTCCCAGACCACAGCCTCTTGTCCATTTAGACAAATCTTTCAGAGAACCCTGAATAATATCACTCAATGTTGGCAGGTGCTTTCCCTTTATCGCGAAATCGTCAGCATATGCGACAACTTGACAACCACTTGCTGCTAGAGAGAGCACCATTAAATTCAGTGCCAGGTTCCAAAGAAGCGGCCAAAGAACACCTCCCTGTGGTGTGCCCCTATTGACAAATCGAGATATGACATACGCTCCCTATTGAAAAGTAAATTTTCCACCATTAAATCGATCTCACGCTTCATTTCCAGACCAGGAAATGCCACAATTATCAAGTCTGGGATGACACTATTAATAGGCCCTCTATATCAAGAAAGGGTGACCCTTTAGTGTGCTCCTTTTAGCGAAAGCAATATCCCAATGGTGCCAACGAGCACTTAAAGAGCAGTTTCCGTTGATCTGACCTTTCTAGTCGTCAGAAAGTCTGAAACGAAGTGATGGAATTGCCCGGTAAATGAGTGTTTAGAAAGGGATTCAGCGACTCCACTTTGGAGGTAGATTAGGATCCTTCAGGTATCCCAGAATTCAAGGAGAAGAACCCAGAACTTTGCGCAGCTTTGATTTCTAAGAATCATATATGGCAATTCTGATCAACTTCTTATAAAGTTGCAGCCTATATGCAGACCATTCCTCGTCCGCTCTTGAAGATTTTGCTTTATTAAAGCGCTTTCTACTGGCATCTCTGCACGCCTGCAACTAATTTGAACACCAAGGTGTTTTTATTGCCCCTAGGCTTTGCGGAAGCATAAGGCCCATCTAGCGACCTATTGCAAACATTTGTTATGTGGTCAACCAGACAGTGAATTTCCGCCAAACGATGTGTTCCAGCTAAGGGTGCTTCATCCAAAAACCCGACAATTTCTACATTTTTTCAACCAGTTTGTTCTCTTAAGATTTCAGACTGTCTCAACCGGCTCATGCTCCCTGAGCAAAAACTTAATTTAACGATGATCTGAGAATGAATGTTCTTCTAAATTTTCCAGTCATAGATTCTATCAGACAATTTATCACATACAATCATTATGAATATAAATATTTTAAGTGTAATTACCAATTTACCCACGTAAAAATTTATATCGATTCGATTTACATGCGTGTGTTTGGATATTTTAAAATGAATGTTTCATTTCTTTAAGGTTTGTTTAACTCTTTGTTTCTCGAATTTCAAAGACATTTTCCAATTTTAAACTACATTGTTACATTGGGAAAATTTGATAGTTTGTGGAAATTTAAAAATTTACTGTCAAACATGACGGTAACAAAAATTGACATGTAATTTGAATTCAACAATTGTCTGGTGTATTTTAAGTGATGATATTTATTGTCTCTTTAAAGTGTAACATAATCAAGTTAGGAATGGCAAGAGCTGGATGACGATGAATAAGTGGCATGAGTATAAAACAGTAATATAACCATTTATTTGATTTTAAACTTAAAGTAACATTTTACACACAAAAAAAGAGACATGTTCGTTTTGTGAATATATATATTTTTTTCACTCATCTAAAGACACCAGGACACGAATATCAATCAGTATGCAGGTTATGTCGCCAAACATTTGCTACAATGTTGCCACAGTATCATCAGGAAAAAAAAATAAATGAGTAGATGGAGATTTTGTGGAGTGTGATGATAAAACTGTTTACCGGTTTATTTTAAAATACAGTGGGATATTTGGAAGAAAAATAAGATATTTTTAGGTAAAGCTGTCTAAGAGCCACAGACTCTTATGAAGCTTTGGTATTCCGAGGTCTGAAACTTGTTTACACCATATTGCAAAAAATTTAATTTATTTAAAAATTAAAAAAAAAATATAAAAGAAGAGAAAATTCCGCAAAAAAAATTTTAAAACTAATAACGCAAGAAAGAAAGAAATTACAAGAAAAGTCTTTCCCAGGGCACCCACCGATTGTCATGAAACTTGCATATAGGAAAGAGAGGAGAAAAAAAAGAGTCACCTGTTTTTTTAATAGCTGCCCAATCTCACACTTAGTATGTCAAAGGGGAGGGGGAAAAACGGGATTTTTTGGTTTTTTAAGCATTTTTCCCATTTCTTCAAAAGAAACTATATGAACATTTTATACAGTTCGAAAGGTTTTTCGAAGGCCTATCCAATGGTGTATAGGTCGTGTCCAAATTCGACTTCGTTAAGTTCGTTATTGTCGAAAATGTGTAATCTTTGAGGTAGTTTAAATGGAGATGTATACACGTACGACAGCCAAAATCATATATAATAATCTCTATCAAAATTAAGCTGACCCGTATTTTTACGTTTGGCGAAATTCCTGCTAATTCGGCTTTTATACGGATTTTCCTGAAAGCCCTTATTTTTTTATAAGGTGGCAACCCTTTTTTAAATTTGAGATTGGACAGCTAAAAAAACATGTAACTCTTATTTTCCTCCCCTCATTCTCATATTCAAATTTCAGGACAATAGGTGGGTGCCCTGTGAAAGACCTTCATTGTTAGCGTCATATAGGGCTATATTTATACAACCTTTTCAGAAATTTACGGAACACATGTTTTTTTTCGCTGGACATTTGGTGTGTTATGCCTTATATATGTATACGTTTTTCATTCCGTGTGTAACGCATCCAAATATCAGTCTAGGACCCCATAAAGTATATATATTTATGATCAGTGATCGATTCTAAGACATTCTAGCGATGTCCGTCCGTCCGTCTGTCCGTCCGTCTGTAGTTAACATGATGCAGTCCAAAATAAAAGAGCTAGACTCCCGACATTTGGCACTAATATGTCTTATGTTCCTAGGCAGGTTAAGTTCGTAAATGAGCAAAATCGGACCTGGGGGGAAAAGTTCCCCCTTGAAGAACTAAACAAACCTCTGAAAAATGCAATATTTTAACATGATTTTTTGTGTTTTTGTTTAACAAATGCAGCATTTTTATGCCACAAGAAGTTCAAAGTTCTGCATATGGACCCAGAGAATTAGAAAATGTCATTTTTTCGATCCGCCTACTCTTATGGGCGTGGAATAAAATATTTTTTTAAATAATGATAATCTTGCATTTTTTTAGTGGAAAAAGCATAAGAATGAATTTTTAAACACATATTCGAAGAAAAATTTGTCAATTACCACTACCGACCCCCTGACCCCCCCCCCCCAACTACCACCCCCAACAAAAAAAAACATGGAGGGTATAACTGATTCGGCAAAGCCGAATTTAACACTCTTACTTGTTTGAATTACAATTGATCATTTTATTATAATTGCACATACAGGGCCGCTTTAAGGTATGGTGGGGCCCTAGGTACACAAGAATTTGGGGCCCGCAGGAAATAAAAAGTCATATGCGGAAATAAAACGAAATATGTCTTATTGTTAGTATCTTAGACTTTTTCTATACGAAACGTGTCTCAGAATCTGAAACTTTTTCTACATACAAATTTTCTCAGAAATTGAGATGTTTTCTATACGAAAAATGTCTCAGAATCTGAAACTTTGCAAACGATAAGTGTCTCAAATCTGAGATTTTTCTATACAAAAATGTCTCAGAATCTAAGCCAGACGAATCGGGTCTCAGAATATGAGACTTTTTCTATACGAAACATGTTTTGGAATCTTAGAGTTTTTCTATGCGAAAAACGTCTCAGAATCTGACACTTTTACAAAACGAAAAATGTCTCGTAATCTGAGATTTTTTATACGGAAAATGTTTTCTATATGAAAAATGTCTCAGAATCTTAGATTTTATTCCATACGAAAAACGCCTAAGAATCAGTTACTTTTCTATACGAAAAATGCCTCAGTATCTGAGATTTTTTCTCAAAAAATGCCTAAGAATCTGAGACTTTTTCTATTGAAAAAAATTCTCAGAATATCAAACTTTTTCAATAGGAAAAATGTGTCAGAATCTGAGACTTTTTCTATAGGAAAAATGTCTCAGAATATGAGACTTTGCATACGATAAGTGGCTCAAAATCTAAGACTTTTAATTTTGGCAAAGCTTCTATGAACTTTAGACTTTTTACTTAACAAAAATATTTCACGATCTGAAACTTTTTATGTACACTGAAAGAATTATTGTTCATAATATCTATGACCAAATTTCATAAAAACAAATTCATAGAATCTCTGAAATATCTCATTGGCTGAATGAATATTCATTAGTATTGTGAAATTTTTCATAGAATTCTTTTCATAGATTTTGTTAGATTCATAGAAAAAATTCATTCACAATAAGCCTTTTAATTTTTTTAATAATTAAAATAATGTTACAATAATTAAAAAAATTTAATAAATTTATTAAAAAAAATAAAAAATATAAAAAAATACATAAAAAACGTAAAAACAAAAATATTGCTGCCCTGACGCGATTCGAACCCAAGACCTACCGGCTGGGAAATTTATAATCGGCGCCTTAGCTATAAGCGCCACCAAAGGAAGGAAACCTTGCCGACTAGCACTTAGTTGTAAAAATGTTCGTTATTTTTTTTTGCAAATACACAAACATTTTGTCTTCTACAAACACCCCAGCAAAACTTTGGTAATGGGTAGTGATTATATAACACATTACCAGGTAATGTATATACCTTATTTGTAGCATTATTTTAGGATGTCTTACCAAACATTTGTTCCACAACGTATGATTTTAAAGTGAAAAATAATGCATTACTAATAATTTGCTACGTAATGCATGATTATTGGAAAAAATGTATTTCATATTTATTATTTCTAAACATTAAATCATGGATGACTTATATTTGGTTACATTATGTATTATTTGAAAGTTTGAAATAATGCATTATTTATAATGGGATACATAATGCATTACAATAACATAAAAAATAGTTATTTTATAAAAAAAAATGCATAAGTTTAAACTAGAGATGGGCTCACGACAGGAAATTTCTAACGACACACACTCACGAGCATATTTGATCTACTTACACTCACTTAAAATCACGTGAGTAAATTTAATACAAAATTACTTTTTCACTACTCGTAACACCTTATATATTACGTTCTGGTATGCTATATTATATACCTTACTCGTAACCTATAAAATATCATATATTTTACACCTTACTCGTATTCTTCGTTATAAATTTATGACTTATTTTATACCTTACTGGTATTCTTTGTGATAATGTGGATGCATTACTTTGAGTCTCATCGCCTGTTAAAATCATCAATGCTGCAATGTATAAAATAAGAGATCCTATACCTTATTTTATACCTTATTTGGTAATCTAAGTTTTGCTGGGACACACACAGCTTTTGGCAGAGCATTTTGGCAGAGCATAGCTACATATTCAATATGTTAAAGCAGAATATTAAACAAAATGTGTTTTAAGTGTTATAATTCGTTTGTATGCTTTAGCTCGGTGGCTAGAGACTAAGCTTCACTAACGACTGGTTTTGTGTTCAATCTCGGTGGGGATAACTTAAAAATAAATTAATTTTTAAAAATAGAATATTGTAAATAAATAAGAATAAAATAATAAAGTAAATAAAAATGAAATAGTAGTAATAAAATAAATAAAAATAGAATTGAACAATATTTTTTTTTTTCATAGCCAATGAACTTTTTCATAGGTATTTGGTTTCAATGAATTTGTTTTATTGATTCTATGAAGGGCATCATTGGCTGACTTCTGATGATTTTTTTCATACAATCAATGTACGCTTTCATAGCCGTAATGAACAAAATTCTTTCAGTGTAGGAAAAATTTCTATGAATTTGAGACTTTTCATATGGGACAAATTTCTTCTATAGAAAAAGTCTCAGATGTATACGAATGATCTGTTTGATTCTGAAATTTTTTCTGAAAGAAAATGTGAAATTTTTTTTAAAACAATTTAAAAAAGTTTTGCTCCGTTTTGGAATTTGTTGACATTTAGGGCCCCTTAGGTCGGGGGCCCTGGGCACATACCCTGTGTGCCGTAATGGTTAAAACGGTACTGTACGAATGAAATTTTCAACTTACAAATAGGATCTTCCTATGACAATGAGAACCTTAAAGTTACAATTGATATTTTTTGAACAACATCTGAAAATAGTGCAGACAAAAATATTGTTAATAAAAAAACAAAAAAAAACATTTTTTACTCAAAAAACTTTTCACTCAAATTTTTTTTTTCTCCAAACATTTTTTTAAATATTTTTTTGCTTGATTGCATTAATTAAATTTAAATGTACGTATGTATGTATTACTTCTTGTTTCTAGGTCTTCCTTATCCGATTTCTTCCTGACTCAGCCCATTGTACCATAAATTGTATATTTGATGTTTCGTTGACAACTTTTATCCTATTTATGTGTTTTTTTTTTGTCATTTACAATCTTTTAAAGATCGTAAATCATTTAATGTTGCTAACAGCATTTAAATGAAAATAAATATTCAACATTGTAACTATTGATGACATTAAAAAAAACGAAAAAATTAAAGGAAAAAAGGTTAGCAAAAGATCGATCAAAAATTTTGATTTTCCGTTTTAGCATTTTTTTGTTGGTTTGGTTACCAAACTAATGTCTTCTGCCTACCACATGACTTTATACATTAAAAAGTATAGCAAATATGCATGAGTTATAGGGAGGTGGCCTATCAAATCATATGACAAAAGCGAGGTTAAAAATATAAATAAATTCATAGATTTACGTGCTGCTGATTACAAAATCCACAAAATTAGGTTTTAGAATAAAAAAAAAAAAACACAGAAAAAACTTGTATTTGGCAACAAAAAAAAAGTAGACCTAGAATTTTTTTTTTAAATGGAAAGATGTAGAAAATCTTTCATGTGTATGGATGGGTTGAAGTTGGTTTTTATTTGGAAACATGTCTCTATGTGCGGGCATGTATGAATATTTTGTTTTCTATAAAGATTATCCTTTGTTTACAAAACAAACAGATGAAAATATATGTTTATATGTATATTTATTTGTTTCTCTTATATTTTTTTTGTTCATTCGGTGTCAGTTTCATTGGTTTTTTAGTCTAGTTTTTTTTCAATGCCCTACACTTGGCGATAGGGGTGTATATAAGGTTGTCATCTCTTTTTGTAACAGTTAAAAAATGGTTTTTATGAACATTTTTTTTAAGAAAATGTTTAACAAAAACAAATTTTTCGAAATCACTTAGTTTGGCCAAAGTCAAAAAAAAATATATAAAAACAATTAATCTAGCTCGAGGCTAACATTTTTGGGCCTCGAGCTATAATAAAACTCTTATCGAAGACATATGTGTTTATATAAAGGCCGAATAAATATATTTTATTTCTATGTACCTTTTGGTACAAAAAAAAACAACATTTAAAAACAATTAAGAAAATTACAGTCAGTCAAGACCGACCATTTAATACCCTACACCTGTGTTTCCGGAAAATTAATCCAAAGTCCAAAAATTGAACGATTGGATCTACCTTTTATTAGATCTTTAATTAGTGTAGAAATCACACACACTCAAAAAAAAAAAAACTGTAATGTTAGCAAAAAAAAGCATGTAAACCCACAAGAAAATTTGCTGATTTTAAACCCACAATTTTTTTTGTAAAGTTAGCAAAAATATTTTGCCAAAAATTAGTTAACTGATTTTTTTAAATTTTTTTTATTTCAACTAACTTTCTTGGATCCAAATGCTAACTAATGCTAACTTTCTTGGATCCAAAGTTAGGACCCATTAGGGTCCACACATGTGAAGAGGACCAGCGGTACTATGGAAATCCTGAGAACCAAAAAATGGCCTCCATTTTGCTGCATCAGGCTTAGTTTACAATTTATTTTTGCTAATATGAGCCAAAAAGCTTGTATAAATTTGGTCAACTGAATTTTAAATTTATCAAAAAATAGTTAAAATTTTGTTTAAAATTGCTAATGCGCAAAATGAAGTTCAAAAGATATTTTTGCTAACATGCTAATCTTAACTAAAAATTTGCTAAAGGTTAGCTTGTTAGCACTAGAAAAAAAAATAGTAAATCTACTACGTATTATTTTGAGTGCACAAACCAAATTTGAGCGAAATTGACTTATTTTTATTGGTGTAGATAGACCCATTTATCTGAATATCAGTTTAAACTTATAAGGTTTCGTAACTTTACTAGAGTTGTTGCTACAACCTATTTTACGAGAATTCCTAGTAAAAAATACGAGTTTTGTTGTAATTTTACAAGTTTTTTACCAATAAAATTTTAAATTTACTAAATTTTTGGCGCAATGAAACTTACAAGGAATTCCCGTGAACTTACTAGATTTTTTTTTGTAAAATATTCATTGAAATTTGTAAAACTACAAAAAAAATTGTTAAATTGCAGAAAAAAATTTAAATTTGGATATAAAATTCTTTGTCAAAAAACAAGGAAAACTGTCTAGTATTGATAAAATGGGATTACGACACATTTTCTAGTAATTTGAAAAAATTTTTTTTTGTGTGCAATAAATATGTTGATTCTCAACCATATCTGTGTAATGCTTTAACCGTGACCGCCATTTCAACAATCGATCGCTGATCAATAACATATATGGGACATTAGACTGGCATTTTTTTTGTCAACTTTCGATTTTCCCAAGTGTCAGGGGAAATTTATATTGTCCTAGGTCTAAAACTTATGCGGTACAAATTTGAGGCCAATCAGATTAAATTAACCCGTGGCGCCCTGCGGTCAAAATTTTGGATTTTTGAAAAATTTTTAAAAATAAAATTAAGAAAATTTTTATCTTTCGACACATCATATTTGTCAAATTTCGATGCGCTGAGCACGAATATAAAAAAAATTAAAATCGCTCGATCGGTTTTCACAATATCGTCATTTCAAATTTATTAAAAATGGCGGGTTTTTCCTTCGTTCAAGAGATTTTTTAAAAAAAGTCGCAAAATTTCATTCCCCCGACCCTTTTGTAGAGCTTGAAACAATCTTTAATTTAAAACTAATTTGAGCCAAATCCGATAATTTTAAGCCGTGACACCCATTGATCAAAGTTTTGGCATTTTAGAAACTTCTTACCAAAAACCTTAAACTTTGATCGAAGGGTGCCACGGGTTAAAATGATCGGATTTGGCTCAAATTAAGCTTAAATAAAAGATTGTATCAAGCTCTATGAAAGGGTTAAAATAAAGACATTTTTGGAGTTTTTTTTTTTTAAATTCTTAAACGTAGGAAAAAACTGCCCATTTTACAATTTTTTGACTAATTTTAAATGGCGATATCTGGAAAACCGTTCGACCGATTTTATAAATTTTTTGATATTCTTATTCAGCATCCCGGGTGAAAATTAAGATGTATGTTCATACGTGATCATACATGCTCATACATGATTACATGTATGATAGTATATGAACAATATATGGAAATAAATGTCATATATAGGATCATATATGAACATACACAAGTCATGTAATATTCCATATATGTAAATGTATGCAACTATGTGTAGATAGGTACATGTCACACACCTTCATATATGCAATGTATCTGCAAAGCATACATACATGTCTTAAAAACATTTTTTTTTAAAGGTTGGGTTCGGCAGAACTTTGCAAAATTGGACGAAGTTTTTTTGTATTCTGTAGGCGAATATGAACGGCACTAACGTAACCAAATTTAGAAGAAAATGCGAACACTCTGACCGGGATGATAAAATTAATAAAAATAATGCATCGCAAGATATTTTTTTTTTATTTTTTCATTTTCAAAAATCCAAAATTTTGGTGGAAATTTTCCAAAAGTCCAAAATTTTGATCGAAGGGCGCCACGGGTTAGAATGATCGAATTTGGCTCAAATTAGTTTTAAATGAAAGATTGTCTCAAGCTCTACAAAAGGGTCGGAGGAAAGAAATTTTGAGACTTTTTTTTTAAATTTCTTGAAAGTAGGAAAAACCGCCATTTTGTGCAAATTTCAAATAGCGATATATCGAAAACTGTTCGACCGATTTTAATTTTTTTTTTTTTTTGATATTCGTGCTCAGCACATCAAAATTTACAAATATGATGTGTCAAAAGATATATTTATATTTTATTTAATTTTTATACCCTCCACTTAGTGATAGAGGGTATATATAAGTTTGTCATTCCGTTTGTAACTCATCGAAATATCGGTCTGGGACCACATAAAGTATATATATTCATGATGCCCGATCGATTTTAAGACATTCTAGCCATGTCCGTCTGTCCGTCTGTCCGTCTGTCCGTCTGTCCGTCTGTCCGTCTGTCCGTCTGTCTGTCTGTCTGTCTGTGGAAAATGCTCTCGCCGACAAAATATTGCACAGAGATGACTGAAACTTAACATATATGTTGGAAGTTCTCCCGAGAAGTTTGGTATTGCATTTGAGCGATATCGGTTCAGCGGTTCAAAAGTTATGAACGAAAATGTAAGCACACCTCTAAAATTTCAGTACATTTAACATAACCTAAAAATACAAAATGCTTTAATTCGGCTTCTGGTTGACATATGTGAACATAATTGAACACCAAATGGTATTTAAACAAGTACGAACATATTTTTTTGACAAAAAAAGAAAAAAATCGCGGATTTTTTTTTTACCAAAATTTTTTTTCGCGGAATTTTTATTCAAATTTTTTTTTTTTTCAAAAGTAATTTCCTTTTAAATAAAGTTGTTTGCAATAATCTTTTTGAAGTTGTGGAGGGTATCACTACTTTCGGCAAGGCCGAATTTAACTTTTTTACTTGTTTTTAATTTTTTTTAATTTTTCAAAAATCCAAAACTTTGACCGCCGGGCGCCACGGGTTAATTTAATCCGATTGGCCTCAAATTGGTACCACATGAGGTTTAGGCCTAGTAGAATAAAAAAATGCCCGGACTTTGAAAATCGGAGAAGAAAAAATTTTGCTATACAAAAAAATGCCAGTCTAATGGGACATATAAAATCGGACAATTTAAATTATAGATTTTCCAAAATCTTTTAATGTTTTTAGTACAATTCGAAAACTAATTTGATAACCCGTTCAAACGATATCGAATTTTCAAAAATTCTGAGCTTATTCCTCAAACTTGTTCTCAAACTTAAGTTGGAAAATGTGTCACTGAGGAAATTTCCTCAGTGATTCCTTGAGGAAATGTCTTCAGGTTCTGACAAATCATAGGTAATCCTTGATGACATGTCCTAACATTGTCAGCACGGAATGTTTGCTTTAAGAGTGTGGACAATTCCTCTAAGACGTCTAAAAGGAAATGTCTTCAGAATAGCAGTATATTAAATTAGAATTTTAAATCTGGGCAACTCTTCAATTTCCAAGAAAAAGATGGCAATATTATCGACTTAATTAATATAAAATCAAAATCTAACAAGTAGAATAAAAGTAATAAATAGACAAACAATTTTAAAAATAAAGTTTGGAACAAGTGGTTAGGTGTGGGACTAGTAAACTGGAGGTTCCAGGTTCAAATCCAGTTGGGACTAAAAAAGGCGAAAAGTTTTTTCTAAATATGAGAAAGATAATTTATAAAGGAAAATGGATAAAAGTAAAAACTAAAGGAAATACGAAATTTTTTTGTATTTTCGCATGACCTATGTCAGACATTTCCCCAAGGAAGTCTTAGGTGAAATGTCCCCAGAAGGTCAGCCCTGACCACTGCTGACTTTGAGTGAGGACATTTTGAAAATTTGTATGAAACTGTCCTCAACCCAGTACATAGAGATGTCTTGTGGATGTCAGGTGTGACTCTGACATGTCATCGCTCCGTCACTGAGGATGGCTCGAGGACGTTGCCAACTGGGAATTGTTTTACCCATAACTTTTTGAAAAAGGGTACAAATTCCAACGTTTTTTTTTTAATTTTAGTTATTTATGCACTTTTAAATAAAAATTCCTGAAAAATTCTTAAAAGTATTCTGGTACGCGATATTTTAAATTTGAATCTCAGTTTTGAAAATGTTTGTACTCTTTTATTTTTTTTTGAATATATTTTAATGGTGGGGTGTCCCATACAGACTTCGCCGACACCCCCCCCCCCCCCCCCCCCTTCAAAAAAAGCCGCTCCTGCTATTTTTTTATTTAATTTTTTTTAACGTGTTGGAGGGTATAAAAGATTCGGCACAGCCGAATTTAACACTCTTACTTGTTTTTTCTTGTTTCGTATGCAAAAACCATAAATTTTCACATTATAACAAAACGCAAATCATTATTCAGCACAAATGCACAATAGTAACAAATACAATTTCTTTAAATCTACATTCATATGTAGTTTTTAGATAGGCGTATGAGTATTACCTTCTACTAAACCCCCAAATGATCCCTTTTCTACACCACCTCTTTAACAACCTTCTTCAGTTGTTTATTTCAGTTATTGTGTGGCAGTTAATAATAAACATTTTTTAAAAGATGATGAGGATATACTACTATTATTCTACTTACAGTGGGTTTGTTTTTAAAATATTAACATGTTGTTTTTTTTTTTTATAAAACATGTCACGCTCAGTATACGGGAGATCAGTTCTTGAAACACACAACCAAAAGGAATCAAACTTTTTGAAAAAAATTATAAACGGATAAAATTAAAACATTTCATATCGAGGGCGAATATTCAAAACTTGCTATCTGCAGTGTTATAGCAGATAGCAAGTTTCGATATATTTTATTTCCAAAGTAACTTTTTTAATAATATTGAAATATTTTACCAAATTTGTGAAAATTTTTATATAATTTGAAAATAAAAATACCTTATACAAAAGTATCATAAAATTTACACAATGTTATTTTTTTGATTTTTAATCAATATAATGAAAAATTTCATTTTACAGATGGAAACCGTTACGAAATTGATGAAGAATTTTTATTAGACATATAAAAACTTCATCACAAGGACATCAAATGGCAATAATGTATTATTTTGTCATGTAGCAAAAACTTATTTTTTCAGTTTATTATCCAGTCCTCCTGTTGTTGGAACTTATGATGACTTCGATACACACAAAGAAATTCATTGTTATTTCGTTTTATCAATCTTATTGAAAGAGTATTAAATTATAACCCAGTCAATCGAGGATTAGTTGCTTTACATTCTTAATACCACATAGTCAAAAAAGAAAGAAGATTATGTTTCATAATTTAAACACTGTAAGTATGTCTGTATTTTTATATATTTTTTTTACATATATAATTCATATTTTTGTTGGTTTTGAACCGTTTGTAACAATAATTCAAATATAAATACAAATTCATGAAACCAACACTTTTTGTCTTCATACAGTTTGTTTATGACTAAGATGTGGCTATATCCACGATTATGGAAACCTACGTAGCCCAAAATTTAGAATGGGTTACTATTACCTCTCCAGTAGAGTGTCCCTTATTTCCGCTCATTTTTTTCTATTGGTCTAGAATATAAAACAGAGTAGAAATATGCTGGTTTTCATAGACCACGCCCATTTCAACGACCATTTTTGCAAATAATACCAACAGAATGCATTGCAAAAGTAGAAGGGCATCCCCTGAATATTAAGTCAAAGTAAAATAAGTGGAGCTTATAAAAATTAAGATACTTAAACCATAAGGAACAATAAAGAAATATAATTTTTTTTCAACAAGAAATTTTCTAAATGGATTCTCTTATATGTAGAAGGAATAATGTTGTATGTTAAGCAGTTAAAAACCTAAGGTGGCACGCAATAAATAACAACATATTTACAACATATAAAATCAACACATTTACAAAAAGGAACAAACATACATTCACACAAGTACACTGAAAGAAAAATGTGTGATATTGATGAAACCGATTCATAACCTTAAAATATTAAAACTTAAAAACTAAATAAAAAAACAATACAAAAAAATATTTCAATATTTGCAAAAATATATTACATTTTGAAATAAATTTGGGTGATTTTCATAATTTCAAAAATATTTACATAATCATTCATCGGTATTATGAAAAGTTTTCATCCTAATTACGAAAAGTTTCATTATAATAAATTCATTATAAAACTATTTATACACAGAAAAAAATAAAAAAAAATTTTGAGTAAATTTTTAATACTATTGAGTAAAAAATTACTCAATTTTCCACCAGTAAACGATTTAATAGTATTGAGTAAACTTTTAATAAAAAATTATTAAATGCTTAATAAAAAATTTGAGTAAATTATTAATTCACACAATTAAATCTTTACTCAAAATTTTTTAATATTTTTAAGTAACTTTTTAATTGTGTCAAGTAAAAATTTACTCGAAATGTATCAAATTATTTTTTTAAAAAGTTTAAAAACTTTCTAATTTTTTTTTTTCCAAAAAAATAGCTTTTACAAACTTTACCAAATATACTTATGTCTTCAAGACAAAGTAAAATTTTATAAAGATGATTTCAAACTTTCATATACATATACAAAAAACAATAAACTAAATGAGAATTCAAAACACCAAGAGAAAAAAAAATAAATAAAAAAAAAATATTAAATTTGTATTAAATTATTTACTCAAATTTTATTTTCAATTTTTGAGTAAATTTTTAATTGCGTCAATTAAAAAATTACTCAAATTTTTTTTAAAAAATTAAACAAGTGATTACTCAAATTTGTTTCCTCCATATTTTTTTCTGTGTATGAACATCTTCATCTTAATTACGAAGAGTATCATTATAATAAAAACATTTTTGTTATTTTTCGCAAAATATTTCTATGATGAAAGATTTAATCAAAGTTATTGGCGTATTAACATCAATAAAATGAATGGGAGATTTTTATACATTTTTAAAACTAATTACATGAACATCGTAATTACGAAAAGTTTCAAAACTATGATGAAATTTTTGTAAGTTTTAGCACAATATTACTTGTGATTTATAAAATATTATGGTGATGAAAAATTACATCAAAATTATTGACGTATTGGCATCAATATGATGAAATCCTTTATAAATTTTGTTGGCATCGTAATGTTGGAAGATGTTTTTTTGAAAGTTTGAGAAGTTCTGATGAAACACTTCATCATATTGTTAATTGTCAGCAATATGATTAATATTTTTCTCTCAGTGTACACACCTCTTCTTTACAAATAAACCAACAGATGCATATGAGGCATTCCACACCAAATGTCCCGCTACTGAAAAACATGTTCCTATATGGAACTTAGAAAATTGCGTTTTTGGTTTTTAAATTTTTAAAAAACTGGGCTTAGGAGGCGTGGTCAAATATTGGAAAAATGGTAAAATTTGTGGCGAGTTGCCTTGAATAAATATTTATTACATTAAAACGGAATGCACCACAATCTCAAAGATTTACATTCTTATATAGTTTTGTATGGGCTATCGATTAATTTTTTTTTTTTTTTGGAAAAAATTTATTAATTTTCATAACAATTGGAATATTTTTTATTTCCCTGCAGGATTAGTGGCCGGTCCTTGATAGTTCTTATGATATGTCACTTATACATAATGACCCATATATTACAAACTTGACACCTTTTATATAAAAACACCTCTTTCTTTCGTGAGGAAGTGTCTTAAACTTCGGATATGAAATGTCACTGGACCTATCCCTTTGGAACACAACCCGTTTCGGTTCAATACACCACTTTTTCCGGACTTTTCCAAAATTTTTCCTAAAAGCATTTTTAATAAATTTTTTATTCCAAAACGCAAAGAAAACGGAAAACAAAATTTTTCAGGAAAATATTTCAAAGTTTGTCGAAATTTTTTTTTTATCCTAATGAATTAGTCAATCAATTTTTTATCCTAATTTAATAAATTTCTTTATTCAAATAAACACAAACAAAATTTGTGTCTTATGGACTTATACGATATAGATACGTCCCATTTTTTTGTTCTAAAAGTGCTATAATAGTACCATATTTTTAGTTTTTAAAGCGCTTTCAAAGCGCTTTAAAATAGCAACGGCATACCGTTTACCGTGGTTAACATTTTGGACGCTGGGAGAGTACTAAACTGTGATGCTTTCCCAGCACTCAAGCGACCATAAAAAGTACTTTGCCAGCGCTCTCCCGTTCGTATTTTTCTGCCTGGGTAGTCATGTTACATACCAAATGAAAGGTCTTTGGAAAACATATCTACGTGTGCTAAGAACGTGTCCAAACATGCAATAAAAATACCAAAATTTTATGACATTTTTTGTTAATAAGTCGAAAAATAGTTACTTCTTTGACCCGTTGTTAGCACAACGAGATAGGTATTTTTAATACCTTTAATCTGATACCACACATGTCTATATTAATTTTGTTTAAATAGGCGTAGATGGTAAAAAACTGAAAAGGTCAATTTCCCCCCATACAAATCGACCCCCCTAAAAATGAGTTTGGGCCGCTAAAAAAAAATACGTGTCGAATTAATTTTCGTTCTTAACAACATATCCAAATTTCATGAAGATCGGAGGGTGACTCCAGGGAGACTTCCCTTGTTAGTGATAGAGGGTATATATAAATTTGTCATTCCGTTTGTAACTCGTCGAAATATCGGTCTGGGACCCCATATAGTATATATATTCATGATCCCCGATCGATTTTAAGACATTCTAGCGATGTCCGTCTGTCTGTCTGTGGAAATGGTGAGCACGACCAAAATATTACATGCAGATGACTGAAACTTAACATCTATATTGGAAGTTCTCCTGAGAAGTTTGGTGTTGCATTTGAGCGATATCGGTTCAGCGGTTCAAAAATTATGAACGAAAATGTAAGTACACCTCAATTTTAGTACATTCAACATAACCTAAAAATACAAAATGCTTTAATTCGGCAGCGGGTTGACATATGTCAATTAAACACTAAATTTAATTAAACACTAAATAGTATTTAAACAAGTACAAACATATTTTTAACAAAAAAAGAAAAAAATCGCTGATTTTTTTTTCGCGGAAATTTTTTTAAAAATTTTTTTTTTTTCTTCAAATGTAATTTCCTTTTTTAAAAAAGTTTTTGTAATAATCTTTTTGAAATTGTGGAGGGAATCACTACATTTAGCAAGGCCGAATTTAGCTTTCTTACTTGTTGTCGATAAAATCGCATTTGAATTTTAAATTTCATAACAATTTTGTAATTTGCGTGTATTTTCTTGTTTTAACGTTGCGAATGAGTAATATTAATTCCGTTTTAATGTGATAAATATTTAATCAAGGCAACTCGCCACAAATTTGACCATTTTTCCAATATTTGCCACGCCTCCTAAGCCCAGTTTTTGAAAAATTGAAAAACCGAAAACGCAATTTTCTAAGTTCCATAAAGGGCTATCCATAAAACCTATTCAGAAATTTAAAGAACACATTTTTTTTTTCGCTGGACATTTGTTGTGGAATGCCTCATATGTATGAGTTATTCACATTTATACTAACATGCATATAAAATACTTACATACCGACTTCATATGTAATATAAATTTACTAACACACGATTGTTTGAATAAATATGTGTGTGTGTATGTGAGTGTATGAAAATATACACACATACCTTTAAATAATCTGTTGTTGTTTTAGCCGTATGGAGATGTTTGTGTATTTTAACTTCTCATCTACCAACACGACAAAAGAAAAACAAGAATGAACATGCCACTAAATAATTCAAAATATTTTTGAGTTAAAATGAAAACAAACTGTTTTTACCCTGTCTAAAATGTATTTTTCATTTTTTTTTTAGCACAACCTTTTTTCGTTTTTTTTTTTTATTATTTTATTCCGGGTTTAAATTTTGAGAGGGGTTAACAAATGTTTGTATTTAGTGCATCTTTCCAAGCTCTGACTGGATGGAAATGGTAACTTTTATATAATGTGGTTGTTATTTTTGACATTTCTTAAATGTTTAGGTTTAAATTTGTTTTTCTTCTTAGAAAAGAAAAATAAGGAAAATCACCAATTGTGGCATTAAAATTTATGTTTTAACACTGTACAACAAATATTAAATGATCAGAGTTTTTAGTTTTTAATCATCTGTTTTGAATTTTAAATAATGTTGTTTATTGGTCCGAAACGACCAAATCGTTTAATGAACTAAGAATGTTAGCAAGAAATAGATCATCATGGAAAAATGTTGTTAATAATATTTGTGAATAGACTAAGTTCTTAAATATATATTTATGAGCATGTCAATAAATAAATAAATAAATATAAAATTGGTCCGTCTGTCTGTACGTCTGTATGTTTAAGCAGAACCGTGAATATTTGATGGATTTTATTTCGAATTCACATTTAAAAAAAAAAAATAACAACTAGCATAAAGTATTGTCTAATGGATAATCGTATGTAAACCAGTTTTTCGAAAGATATTGTTAAATTTTCTTCTTCTAATTCTCAATGGAGGTAGAGTTGAATGTGTATGAATATTTTTTGTTTTTTTTTATCGATTTGTCATTTAAATTCCCTTTGCTACTTGTAATATAGGGTTTTTATATTTGCTGAATAGTCCTGACAATGAAATATGACAAACTCCGAAACACGTGTAGACTAAGTCTTGCAAAAATAACCAGCATAACAGATTTAAAACAGAAAAATAATTTTCTTGGAAATAATTCTATGAGAATATCATAGTTTTAATGAGTAAAGGAAAAAACATTTTACTTCCAACTAAATTTGTTGTTCAAAATTTTTTTTATCTTTCTCAGACCAAAAAAAAATTAAAATAGAAAAATAATTTCTTGAAAATAATTTCATGAGAATATGTTATTTTAAACTAGTAAGTTAAATAATGACCTCGAGCTAGAATAAACCTACTCAAAATAAAAAATGTTTACTCCCAGCTAAACTTTTTTTCGTTCAACATATTTTTATGATCTTTCTTAGACCTTCTGGATGTCCACTTTTGTTTGCATTATATTTAGAATTTATGTTCCTAAAACTATTGGATGGATTTTTTTTATTGTTGAACGGTGTAATTTTTACAGTTTTTCGTATGGTTGTATAAGTGTTAATATTGTACAAACAACTACTACATAAATAAACCAACCACATGTGTACCTTAACTGGAAACTATGGTACTGGAAAATAACAAAAGCGGATTTTCTTATGACCTAGTCGGTAAAAGTGTTAGCTTAGAAACTAATAACACTGTGCAACACCCAAAATCGGAATGGGATGAAACCAAAAGCAAATGAAAGTTGACATATTCCATAACAAACCCCTCAAGGTTTTTTTTCCAGTCCAGAGCTAGATTTTTTTTTACACGCATTTGAAGTTAGTGCACTTTTATTATAATTATAATAATAAATGCTTGAAAATTGTATTAGTTGCGAATGATTAATATTGTAATTGCCTTTAAATAACAATCATACGCAACGGTGTACAGTGGTTTATTTTAATAATTTGGCTATTCAGTAAATAGGTACTGGACCGATTGCAGCAAAAAAAAACTGGACCCTACATGTTCAATAAGGGCACAACCAGGGGCCTTTAAAGTAGGACATGTTTAGTACACAAAAACTTTAAATGCTTTAAAATCACTAACTGCGTGTAAAATAAAATCTAGCGCTGACCTAAGAAAAAAGGCCTCGAGGGTTTTGTTATGGAAAACGTCCGCTTTCATTTGCTTTTGGTTTCATCCCATTCCGATTCCGAAAGTTCGATTTTGTATCACTGTGTAATTAGTTCACATGGTAACAATGTATTGGCAACACAACATTTTCTATAGAAAACTCACAGTTACTCAGAATGATCCATTGAATATTCAAATTAAATATTTATCCATCGAAAAGAAATCATTTTTTGAAAATGTTATCTAATAAGTCGATTGAATGATGTTTTTTTTAGTTTTATAATTAATTTAGTATACTGTGCGTTTTAGTAATTATAACTAGTTTACTATACATTTGTGGGAACACTATAAACACTTGTTTTAAATTTACTTTTCAATTTTTTAATTTTTAAAAAAACACATTTTCTTTGATTTTATTATTTCAGTATTTTTGATTTTTGAGTTTTAAAAATAAATTTTATTCATTCTTTTATTTCCTTTTGTAAATAATATTTGTGTTTTATTTAAATAAATTTATTACACACATTTATTGGTGACCCCGCGTTTTTAAATCGTTGAAAATTTATAAAATGTTGTCTCCGGAAGGAAATGCTGGTATAAATCCTATTTTGGCAGCACAAGGTGATGGTCCAGCGCAAAACGTTCAACATGTTGCCGCATCAAGTGTTCACAAACTTCCACCATTTTGGAAGGAAAATCCAAAACTATGGTTCATGCAAGTTGAATCAATCTTTGGAATTTCTGGCATTACACGCGACGATACAAGATTTCAATACGTCGTGGCAAACATTGATTCAAGTTTTTTGACACATGTTTGTGATATTTTGGAAGCTCCACCATCTCCTAATAAGTACCAAGCCGTTAAGGATCGCTTAATTGGAACGTTTTCAGAATCTCAAGAATCAAAGCTGCGTCGATTGTAAAAAAATCATGAGTTAGGTGACCAAAAACCATCGCATTTTTTGCAGGTAATGAAGAATCTTGCATCTGGTCAGGTAAATGACACACTACTAAAGACTCTTTTTCTGGAGCAACTGCCAGAAGATGTTCGCTCAATACTCGTAATTAGTCAAGTTGATGATGTTTCTGCTTTGGCAAGGCAAGCTGATCAAATAATGAGCATTCGTTCACCTCAAGTTTTTTCAATGCATGCAGTTCCTGGTACTAATGATTTGTCTATGATATGCCAGAAAATCGATGCTTTAGAGAAGAAATTTAATAACTTTTCACGTGGTCGCAGTCCTGATCGTCATCAAAATCGTAATTCAACTAAATCTGGTAAGTCTAGAAATAGAAGCAAATCGCGAAACAGAGACTGGTGCTGGTATCACAATAGGTTTGCTGATAAAGCAACCAAATGTACTCAGCCCTGCTCATTTACAAAAAACTAGACTGTCATTCGGATATTGCGACAGTTTCGGATGAACAACTTATCTCATATCGCTTATTTGTCAAAGACAAAAAATCTAAAAAATCTTTTTTGATTGATACTGGTGCTGACCTATCAGTCATCCCTCCTACATATCCGATTGGTAACGCAAACTCTAGTTCCGAAATTAAAATTTTCGCAGCCAATGGTTCTGAAATTCGTACTTTTGGAAATAAAATTTTACATCTTGATTTTGGACTTCGCAGAAATTTTTCTTGGACGTTCATAATAGCAGATGTAACCAAGCCAATCATCGGATCAGATTTTTTGAAATATTATCATTTACTTCCTGATCTTAAACAGAAAGTTTTGATTGATGGCACTACTTTACTACAAGTTCCAGCAAAAATTTTAAAATCACCATCCTTGGGAATTACAACTCTCGTTCATGATGACACCGTATACAACAAACTTTTATTGGAGTATCCCGATGTCTACCAATCTACCACGATTCCTGGGATTAAAAGCAAGCACAATATATACCACCATATTGAAACGACAGGACCTCCAGTCTTTGCTAAAGCCCGTCGTTTAGATTCTAATCGTCTTCAAATTGCCAAAAAGGATTTTGAATTTTTGCTACAACTTGGTATCATAAGACCCTCAAGAAGCAATTGGTCAAATCCGCTCCACATGGTTCCCAAGAAAAACGGTGAGTGGAGATGTGTTGGTGATTACAGATTCTTAAATAAAATAACAGTACCAGATCGGTATCCAATACCTTTCATCACTGATGCTAATGTCAATCTGGCTGGTTCTTGTGTTTTCTCCAAATTGGATCTCGTTCGTGCGTTTTATCAAATTCCTGTTTTCCCCGATGACGTACCAAAAACTGCAGTAATTACTCCATTCGGATTATACGAATTCGTCAAAATGCCGTTCGGACTAAGAAATGCTGCACAAAGCTTTCAAAGATTAATGGATGAAGTTCTTCGTGGACTACCATTTATTTTTGTCTACATCGACGATGTTCTCATTTTTTCAAAATCACCTGCTGAGCATCTAGAACATCTCAAAATAGTGTTCGATCGTTTTAAGGAATATGGTATTGTAATTAATCAGGGTAAATGTAGCTTTGGAAAAAGTGAAATTGATTTTCTTGGGTTCCAAATATCCTCTGACGGAATTCGGCCTACCCAGAATAAAGTAGAAGCAATTCAAAACTATCCAAAACCTGAAAACATCAAAGATTTAAGGCGTTTCCTAGCAATGATCAACTTTTACAGGCGGTTTCTACCTAATGCAGTTGTGGATCAAGCACTATTTAACAATCTTCTTAAAAACACAGTGAAGAATGATAAACGTCCTGTCCCTTGGTCTACAGAAACAGAAGATGCGTTTTTAAAGTGTAAGTCAAGTTTAGCTAATTCTACCTTATTATTTCATCCACTTAGTGATGCTGACCTCGCTATAAAAGTTGATGCATCCAATTTCGCTGTCGGCGCCGTATTAGAACAAAAGGTTGGTGATGATTGGCAACCGTTGTTTTTCTTTTCCAAGAAATTAAGTGAGACCGAAAAACGTTACAGCACTTACGATCGTGAGTTATTGGCTATTTATGCTGCTGTTAAACACTTTCGTCATTACGTTGAAGGTCGTAAATGTTTGGTATACACGGACCACAATCCACTTATTTTCGCTTTTTCTCAAAAACCTGATAAAGCAAGCCCTCGTCAACAGCGCTAACTAAATTTTATCGCTCAATTCACTACAGATTTTCAGCATATAAAAGGAAATGAAAACGTCGTTGCTGATGCCTTTTCAAGGATCGAATCGCTATCACTTCTTAATTATGATGAACTTTCAAAATTACAGAAGAATGATAAAGATCTACAAGATCTCATAGATTCAAATACATCTCTTAAGATGCAACTGGTTTCTATTCCTGGTACAAAAACAAAAATATATTGCGATGTATCTCAAGATACACCTAGACCGTACATTCCATTGGATTTAAGAAGGCCAATATTTTACGGTTTACATAATATGTCTCATCCTGGCTCTAAAACTTCAACCCAACTGGTTACTGAGCGTTATGTTTGGCCTTTTATGAAACGTGACTGCAGATATTGGACGAAAATTTGCCAAGCTTGTCAAAAAGCCAAAGTTTCTCGTCATACAAAAAGCCCAATTGGAAATTTTCCTTTATCTTCCCGTCGTTTTGCTGAAATCCACATTGATATAGTCGGGCCACTTCCGCCATCAAATGGTCATCGTTATTTGTTAACTTGTGTGGATCGTTTTTCTCGTTGGATGGAAGCCTTCCCAATGCCAAACTGTACATCAGAAACTGTTTGTGAAACATTTATGGTTGGATGGATAGCTAGATTCGGATCACCTGATGAAATTCATACTGATAGAGGTCGTCAATTTACATCAATTAATTTTCGATCTCTAACACAATTTTTGGGTTCAAGAATCAAATTTTCAACATCATACCATCCTCAATCAAATGGCTTAGTTGAACGATTCCATAGGACTCTAAAAGCCGCCATTTCCTGCCACGATGAATCGCAATGGACTAAAGTTTTACCATTAGTTTTACTTGGTTTAAGAGTATCATCAAAGGATTCAATTAATTGCTCTCCAGCAGAAATGGTATATGGTGAAACTCTTCATGTTCCTGGTCAATTTTTTGAGAATAGCAACACCCTCTTAAACAGCAATGATTTTTTATCACAACTTCAAACTTCTATTTCAAGAATTAAACCAACACCATGTTCTAATAATTCTAAACCATCCGTATTTATGAACAAAGAATTGCAGCAATGTTCGCATGTTTGGATTAGAAGTGATCATATTTTGAAACCACTTGAACCAAAATTTCATGGTCCATACAATGTAATCAACAGATTTGCAAAATATTTTACACTTCAAATTGGAAATAAAAAGGATAATGTATCAATAGACCGTTTGAAACCTACCTTTATTGAAGTATCTTTAGCGGATATTCAAACTGATGTAGAATATACTCAAGAAAATCCGGATTCAGATAGCGTTAAAATTAACCCTGTGTCAAGACGCAAACTTAAAACAGTATCGTTTTCACTAAGAAGGGGGTAATGTGGGAACACTATAAACACTTGTTTTAAATTTACTTTTCAATTTTTTAATTTTTAAAAAAACACATTTTCTTTGATTTTATTATTTCAGTATTTTTGATTTTTGAGTTTTAAAAATAAATTTTATTCATTCTTTTATTTCCTTTTGTAAATAATATTTGTGTTTTATTTAAATAAATTTATTACACACACATTAATAATACGCATCGTATGCTAAAGTAATCGTATAATGAAATAATGATAAATAATAAAGTTCGTGAAATTGACAAATCTAAGCGCCGAGACGCGTTAACTTAAATTTGAGTCGTAGAACACAGTAGCATTCTCCGTTTTGAGAGATCAGGGAATATCTAGAAATAAATAATTTAAAGTTTGCGTTTTTCCACGCATTTTGTATTGTTTTTTAATGAAATTGAAATGTTGAAGAAAAATAATTTATTGTATTCGCCTAAACTGGTTGCCATTATTATTATTAGAGTAAATTTTTGACAAATAAATACTAAATAAAGTAATTTCCAGGGCCGTCTTAAGGTATGGCGGGGCCCATGGGCGCACAAGAACTTAGGAACTTTCGCCACTGGAAAGTAAAAAGTTGCATTACAAAACAAAAATCATATTATTACTAGTTTTAAGAAAAAGAAATTAAGAAAATATATTTTTAGAATAGCTTGAGGTCATTTTTTTTTTGCTAATTAAAACCATGATACTCGTGTAGAACCATTTGGTTTTAATGAGACCTTTTCTGTCTCATCTCATCAATCTGAGACTTTTCTATACGAAAAATGTCTCTGAATCTTTGCGACTATTTATTTACTAAAAATGTCTCGGATTCTGAAAATATTTTAATACGAGACTTTTTTTTATACGAAAAACATTTCAGAAACAGAGACTTCCTTAACACAAATAGTTTCTCAGAATCTGAGACTTTGTGGCCGATTCACAGAAAATAGTCATCACCCATTCAAAACTCAATTTTTTCCAAATGGTTGTTGTAAACAATCTCAAAAAATTCAAATGTTGTTTTAAAATTTCAAATAAAATAAAGACCTGCTACCCAGAAAGTCTTTAGACTGAGAGATAATTTTGAATTTTGAGACTTTTTATGATTGTGCTTACTACAAACACAGGGAATATTAAGTTTAAACAAGTTGAAAAGTTAAATTCGACATGGCCGAATCTATGAATACCCTCCACAATGCCCTTTTCCAGTGAAAGTGAATTTTCTAACGTGAAAAAAAATGTTGATTAGAAATATTTTATTTTGTGTAAAAACACTTTTTTTAAACTAATTTAAAAAAAAAAATAAATAATTTACTAAATTTTTTTTTTGAGTGTAAATTTTTTTTTGAATGTAAAATTTTGTTCGAGTGTATTTTTTTTTTTTTAGTGTAAAAATATTTTTGAGTGACAAAAATACGTTGTAAAATATTTTTGTGACTACAATGTTTTGAAAACATGTTTAACGGGTTTTCAACACGTGAATTTAAGGTGAAGCTAATCTGAAATTCACGGTTTTCCTAATAACTTTTGAACCATTGGACCGATTTGGCTGAAATTTGAAGTGAACCAGGCCAGGGGAACGACAAAAATATATGCCGGGCTTCAGCATCCTCAGAATTGCCTTTTGAAAGTTAACTTGATTTTTATCTCGTAAATTCACGAAAAACCCTTGCCGAAATTCAGTCATTTGCTCATAACTTTTGAACCACTGGACCGATTTCGCTGGATTGCAATATAAACCTTACCAGGTAAATGCCCAACATATATGCCAAACTTCAGGAGCCTCCGTAAAGTCTTTCAAAAGTTAGCGTGTTTTCAACAGACAGACAGACGGACGGACGGACGGACATCGCTAGATCGTCTTAAAATCGATCGAGGATCATGAACATATATACTTTATGGGGTCCTAGACCATTATTTCGAGGTGTTACAAACGGAATGACAAACTTATATATACCCTCTATCACTAGAGTGGAGGGTATAAAAACTAGTGAAAATGGTGAATACGGGTTATACAAGAGAAGAAATGGCTAATTTTAATCTGACACACATTAAGTTTGTTGCAATCGAAGGAGTGCTGATAATGGAAGGGTCCCATCTTCCGAAAGCTGTCGACATCTCCACTTAGCCTGTGTTGTCACTTGACTTTTTTCAGATTTTCTCATTGTACAACAATTATTATTTCTCAGAAATAATTAATATGGACTCAAACCGAACTAAATAAAAATTCAGTTTAAAAAAAATAAAATTGCCTAGTTGGCAAAATAAAATCTCCCCTGACATGCTGCTGACTCTCCTTTTATGAAATCGCTGACATCTTCGTCAGCAGTTGATCAACAGTGTCCACCAGTTTCGGTTGCCACAAAAAATTCGTTTAAACAACCGCTGACCAACTGCTGACATGTCATTGATGACATTTTGAAAAATTGTATGAAGATTTCAGCAATTTTATAAAGAGTCAGCAGTTTGTCAGGGGTGATTTTTTTGCCAGTCATAATTGTGAATAGGCATGATTATCTATACGAAAAATGTCTCAGAATCAGACAATTTTTTCTGCACTTTTACCATACAAAAAATGTCTCATTATCTGAAACTTTTTCTATACGAAAATTGTCTCAGAATCTGAAACTTTTAAATCGAAAAATGTCTCAGAAGCTGAGATTTTTTCTACTAGAAAAATGTCTCAGAATCTGAAAAATGGCTCAGAATCTGAGACAAGGGAAGTATCTAAACACTTATGAACCGATTTGCGTTAAATTAAAATATACATAAAGAAGACAATTCTAAGCTTGGGGTGTCTCGGCATATCGGCCATATCAGGGATTTAGGGGTTCAAAACATGGGTAAAAAAATGGCGAAAAAACTCTTTTATGGATTTTTCAGTCATTTCACTCAAAGAATCTATATGATGCTTATATATGAGAAGAAAGGGTTCTTTAATGTCCATCCAACGGGGGCATAACCTTGTAAAAATTCGTCTTCGTTAAATATGTTTTTCACGAAAATGTATAAATTTCGGGTTGTATTTATATGATGACATAGACCTACGATATCCATATGAATACGAAATAATCTCTATTAAATTTAAGTCGACACGTATTTTTGCTCTAGACGATACTCCTGTTAGTTCGGGAGTTATCGAAATTTTCCCGAAGGTCCACATTGTTTCATAAGGGGACAACAAACTTTTTAAACACTGATATGGCCTATAAGCCGAGACACCCCAACCTTGAAATCGGCTCTTTTATATATGTATATTTTAAGTTTCAGGCAAATCGGTTCATAAGGGTTGAGATACTTCCCTTGTAAGACTTTTTCTATACGAAAAATGTCTCAGAATCGGAAAGTTTTTGTACACGAAAAATGTCTCAGAATCGGAAAGTTTTTGTATACGAAAAATATCTCAGAATCTGAAACCTTTTCTAAACGAAAAATGACTCAGAATCTGCGACTTTTCCCTTACGAAAAATGTCTCAGAATTTGTACAAAAATGTCTCAGAATCTGAGACTTTTTCTATACAGAAAATGTCTCAGAAACTTTTTTAATACAAAAATGCCTGCGAATTTTGTGCTCTTCCCCAAAACATTAAATCATGATAATGTTTTGCGGAAGATTTGGGTGTACTTGCCAAAGTTATTTTTTTTTAGAAAAAAATGTTATATTACTTTGCTATTCCATGCAAAACGAATTGAAATATCAGTCAAGGACCCAAATAAAAAAAAATATATGAAAAAAAAAATTTTTGGTTAGAAAAAAATTTTATGAAAAAAAAAAAATTAATGAAAAAAAAAAATTTTATGAAAAAACAAAAAATTGATGAAAAAAAAAATTGATAAAAAAAAAATGATGAAAAAACAAGTAAAAAAGGTTAATTCGGCCTTGCCGAATGTAGTGATACCCTCCACAATTTCAAAAAGATTATTGCAAAAAACTTTATTTAAAAGGAAATTACTTTTAAAAAAAAATTCCGCGAAAAAAAATATTGGTAAAAAAAAATCCGCTATTTTTTTCTTTTTTGTCAAAAAATATGTTCGTACTTATTTAAATACCATTTGGTGTTTAATTATGTTCACATATGTCAGCCAGAAGCCGAATTAAAGCAATTTGTATTTTTAGGTTATGTTGAATGTACTGAAAGTTTTGAGGTGTGCTTACATTTTCGTTCATAACTTTTGAACCGCTGAACCGATATCGCTCAAATGCAATAGCAAACTTCTCGGAAGAACTTTCAATAAATATGTTAAGTTTCAGTCATCTCTGTGCAATATTTTGTCCGCGAGAGCATTTTCCACAGACAGACAGACAGACAGACAGACGGACGGACGGACAGACGGACAGACGGACAGACGGACATCGCTAGAATGTCTTAAAATCGATCGGGCATCATGAATATATATACTTTATGGGGACCCAGATCGATATTTCGATGAGTTACAAACGGAATGACAAACTTATATATACCCTCTATCACTAGAGTGGAGGGCAGTGTTGCCAGTTTAGGGGTTTTTCCCCCAGATTTAGGGGTTTTTTCTCATTTGGGGTTTTTTTTAGGGGGTAAAAATTTTAATTATTTTTTGGGGGTTTTTTTAGGGGTTTTTTAAACAGAATTTAGGGGGTATTTAAAAAATATATTTTTCATTGCAATATTTTACAAATGTTACTGTAAAGTTTTTTTTTTCAAAAATGAAAATATATAATACAAAATAGTAACAACAAACTGTAAGAATTTCGTTCTGGTATCAAAAATGATTTTAAAAAGTACTTTTTTTACCTCCAAAGACTTGTTATCTGATAATTTTTTCAAGAACTACGAAATCCAAAACAGCAATCCTTCAATTAGTTGTAAATTTTTTATAGAACAAATAAAGATGATGATGGATGGGATGGAAAAGTTTGATATCCTAAAGTAAAAATATGGAACTCAAAAATATCAAATGTGGTCCAATGCAAAAAAATCTTATTGAAAAACAACCTTTATTACTTTTTTGATAAAAAAATTATTAAGAAAAAATTTTGTACATTGAAAAGTACTTTCTAAAATAATTTTTGATATCAAAAGAAAATGTCTATATCTATATCGCATTCTTGTGATGATATGCTAGAGTTTTCTGGTATCATCTAGTGTGTGTGTCCTTCTCCGTGAAATCAATCATGAATTTTTTTGTCCCCTTTCATATTGATGAAATTTGGTTTAGTTGTTAAACTAAGTGAAAAACTGACAAATACAATAAATTTTAGCCCTGTAAATCAACAGGGGCCGAAATTACGATTGGTCACAGCTTAGCCCAGAATCTTAAAATCGCGACACTCTTACACCTTAAAAATTCAATTCAATTGAATTAGTAGACTTTATGCAGATTTTTATGCTGTAATGGATATTTTTTCGGAATTCTCTGTCATTTAGTTTAAGAAAATACCACAAACCAGCGGATTATTTAGCTAATTTTACAGGAATATTTAGTTATCCTGTTTTCATGAAAATGTTTTAAGTTTTTTTTTACAAAGATTTAATTAAAAGAAATAAATTTTATTTGAAAACACCTTAACTAAAAAATTAACACATTGAAAAAAAAAAACTTAAAAAATTTTGTTGAAAAAATTACAATCGCTTTTTTATAAGTTAAAAAAAAATATGATCCAAATCTTTTATAAGTCTTTTACACGTATAAAATAATTTTTAGATGTTTATCTAAAAACAGAAGAATATTTTGCTAAAACCAGCAAATTTTTCTGCTAAAATCAACCAATTTTCCAGCTGAAATCAGCTGATTTTTTTGCTGTCTTAGCAGATTTTCTCATGTAGCTCAAAATGGGTGTATTTTCAGCAGATTTTTCTGCTAATTGGACAAAGGTTTTATTTTGAGTGCACAATTTGTGTAACAACTAAACCAAATTTATTTTTGAATGATTTGACAAAGAATGACCCATACAAGTTGTATGAATGACCCATACAAGTTGTATTTTGTTAGGTGTTTTTCGGTAATTTACATAATTTTTTATATAGATTGAACTTCTGATTTTATTAAATATCTATATTTTTTAAGTTTAAAATTTTTAGGGGTTTTATTTTGAAAATCGCTCAAATCTAGGGGTTTTTTGACATTTTGTAAGGCTGACCAAAAAAATATATTTTGATTTAATTTGATATAACTAGCAAAAATTAAATTATTTCAATTTAAAAAAGTTTAGGGGTTTTTTTCGAAATTTGCCCTTATCTGGGGGTTTTTGAAACTTTTTTAGGGGGAAGATAAAAAAGTACCTGGCAACACTGGTGGAGGGTATAAAAAAATTAATGAAAAAAATTTTGACGAAAAAAAAAATTTTATGAAAAAAAATTAAAAAAAAAAATTGAAAAAAAATAAAAAAACAAAAACTATAAAAAAAGTGATAAAAAAAAGTTTGATGAAAAAAAAAAAAATTATGAAAAAAAAAAATAAATTTGATGAAAAAAAAGTTTTATGAAAAAAAAAAAATTGATGAAGAATCTGAAACATTTTCTAAACTAAAAATGTCTCAGAATCTGAGACTTTTTCTATACGCAAAATGATACATATTGGACATACCTGTATAATGAAAGTCTGTCAAATATCATGAGATGTCATTATTAGTATTTTATTTACTTATATTACTATACCATATTGAATTGTTAATCTCCTTTTCTGTAAATAAAATCAGTCTCTTTTAATATAGCAAAGACATAACATACTGGCGACGAGTAGAAAAAAAAAAAATAACGCGTCGAAAAATAAAAGTAGAAAATGTCAACGGAAAACGATATATTGAAGGAGATGCTTCTCCAACAACAGGCTTGGGCAAATAAGTTGCTTACGGAGCAGAAGGAGTGGATGCAGTCTATGTTAGCAAGGCCTCAGACTGGAAACGTGGTCGAGGCAAACATCAATGTGCCAACATTCCATCCATTTAACAAGGAAACACAACCATGGGAATCGTACTTGGAACAACTAGAACAACATTTTGCTGCCTACTCTGTAATAAGTGAAGTAAAGAAAAAATCATTTTTTTTGTCGTGGAGTGGTGAAGAAATTTTCGAACTGTTAAAAAAATTATTTGGTGGAGGAAATTTGCAAAATAAAACATATAAAGAAGTAACAGAAAAACTAACGGAGCATTTTATGTCGAAAGTACATATAATTTCTGCACGCTACGCATTTAACAAACTTGTCATGAAACCAACTCAAACATACAGAGAGTGGGTTGCAGAACTTCGTGGTATAGCACGCAACTGTAAGTTCTCTTGTGGTTCTAGTAGCTGCGCGACAGAATATACAGATGAAATGATACGTGATATGATAATTCTTCATACACCACATGATGCAGTACGCATCTCAGCTATGCAAAAGCTGCAGCCGACGCTAGCAGAAGTTCTCTTAATTGCAGAGTCCTACGAAACGACAACAAAAAGCGTGCAAGCCATGAAAGAAAATAACGAAGAGAATAAAGATAGTTCTCTAAGTGTAAATGTTCTAAACAAAGAAAAAAGGCAAATGTCAAAACAAACTACAAATTCAAGTAAGAAAGAGTTTAAGTCGTGTACAGGTTGTGGTGTTTCTCATGAAAGAGAAAATTGCAAATTTCGTTTTGTTATTTGTCACCAATGTAAGAAAAAAGGTCACATTGCTGCAGTTTGTTTATCAAAAAGTTTAACTAATCAAAGCAAATGGGAAAAGAGTACCAACAACAACGTTGATACTGATGAAAGCGTAGATCATATATTTAATATAACTGGAATTATAAAAAATGAAAACAACAAAATGTTTGTTGATGTTGAAATTTCTGATGCCATAATTAAATTTCAATTAGATTCTGGTGCTTCAGTGTCCGTCATTACTAAGAAAACTTACGAATTTTTAAAAAAACCAAAACTGCAAATGTGTAAAAGAGATATATTTGGTTTTGGCCATAAACGTATCAAAACCATTGGTGAATTAATGACAAAAATAAAATGTGGTTCTAAGGAAAAAATCGTTCCTTTGGTTGTGACAGATGTAGATTATGGTAATAATTTGTTCGGAGCAGACCTTTTTAAACAATTTGGTTTTACCATAAACCAAATTGCAAACATATCAGAAGATTATGAGGTAGAAGAAAAATGCAAACAGCTGTGTGTAAAGTACAACAATATTTTCGAAAAAAACATTGGTACAATTAAATCATTCAAGGCCCGTATATTATTAAAACAAGATGCGACCCCAAAGTTTTTTAAAAGCCGACCAGTTCCTTTTGCTCAGTTACCAACATTTAAAAAGGAAGCTGAACGAATGGTGAATGAAGGTATTTGGAAGCCAGTGCAGTTTAGTGACTGGGCTTCACCAATTGTGTTGATTACAAAGCCTGACGGCTCATTGCGTATTTGTGGTGATTTTAAGGTGGCTGTAAATAATCAAATTGATATTGAGCAATATCCGTTGCCAACCCGTGATACGTTGTTCCATAAAATACGGTACGGTAAGATATTTTCAAAAATAGACTTAAAGGAAGCCTACCTTCAAATGGAACTCGATGAATCCTCAAAAAGTGTTCTGGTAGTGAATACTCCAGCCGGGTTATTCCAATATCAAAGGATGCCGTATGGTATTGCAAGTGCGCCCGCTATATTTCAAAAGTTTTTAGAACAGTTGTTGCAAGGCATAGAGGGTTGTGGTAATTATCTCGACGACATTATCATTTCGGCCGTAAATGTTAAAGAACATATGATTCGACTGGAGAAGGTATTAAACATTTTATCAGAACACGGTATAAAGTGTAAAAAATCAAAATGTGAATTCATGAAAACCAACATTGAATATCTTGGCAGAAGAATAAGTGCAGAGGGTATTCTACCGGATGAAGCCGGGGTTCGTGCCGTAAAAGACCTCCGCCCACCACGTAACGTAAAGGAGGTTGAAGCTTTTATTGGTAAGGTCAACTATTACAATAATTTTATACCAAATTTCTCGCAACTTGCAGCACCAATAAACCAACTACGTAAAAAGAATGCTAAATTCGTCTGGAAGAAGCCTCAACAAGATTCGTTCCAGGCTCTTAAAGACCATATTGTTCAAGCTACTGAAATGGCTCATTTTCAGGAGCACTTACCAATTATTTTAGCTGCTGATGCCTCTTCTCATGGGATTGGAGCAGTCATTTCTCACTTGTATCCGGACGGAATAGAACGTCCTATAGCATTTGCATCCAAGACTTTGGACCAACATCAACAAAAGTATAGCCAAATTGAAAAAGAAGCTCTGGCCATAGTTTTTGGAGTACAACGTTTTCATACATATTTGTACGGCCGTAAGTTTATACTGATTACAGATCATAAACCTCTGGTGACTTTATTCAGTCCCAATAAACAGCTGCCGACTATGACAGCGCATAGAATTCAACGTTGGGCAATAATCCTAATGGCCTACCAATTTCAAATAAAGTACCGCCGCAGTTCAGAACACGGTAACGCGGATGCATTATCGCGTCTGCCGATAGGGCCGGACCAAGAATTTGACCATAATGAATTTTGCAATTCGATAACAGAGTTTAATACTCCAATTAACATCGACATACTCAAAGAATACACTTGCCAGGATCCGATACTTAATAAAATTAAATCATACATTCAAACAGGGTGGCCCCAATTTTTGGGACCGAAGGAAGGGGAATTACGTCCTTATTTTAATCAACAATCAAGCTTAGTTGTACACAATGACGTCATCTTTTTACAGTCATCAAATTTGTCTCGAGTAATTGTTCCTACGGCATTGCAAAAAAATATTTTAGCATTACTTCATGATGGCCATTGGGGCATAGTAAAAATGAAAAGATTAGCCAGACAGCATTGCTGGTGGGATGCGATGGATAAGGACATCGAAAAAACGGCTGCAAAATGTGAAATATGTAAAGTTCATGGTGCCAGTCCTACACAAGAATTTAGTAATTGGCCTGATGCTGTACGTCCATGGCAAAGAGTTCATATTGACTTTGCAGGCCCTATATTTGGCAGTATGTGGTTGATTTGTGTTGATGCTTATTCACAATACCCCTTTATTTGTCAGATGAATTCCACAACATCTTCAGCTACTATTTCGATGCTTTCTGTTATTTTTTCTATTGAGGGACTTCCCGAAACGTTGATTAGCGACAACGGTCCGCAGTTAACGGCAGATGAATTTAAAAACTTCTGTGCAGTTAATGGTATACAACATTTGACAACCGCGCCCTTCCATCCAGCTTCAAATGGACTAGCGGAACGTTTCGTTCGTACATTTAAAACAGCTGTGGCAAAGAATATTGATGACGGATTATCTACTAAAAATGCTGTTTTAAAATATTTAGCTACATATCGTTCCATGCCAAATAACGAGGGAAAATCTCCATCCGAGTTACTCCATGGTCGTCAAATACGTACAATTTTGACTCAACTACCAAGTCATATACCAAAGCAAGGTGGAGAAAAGGTAAATAATGCTACAAAATTTAAAGTTGGTGAACCTGTATTCCTTCGAAATTATGGAAGAGGTCCGAAGTGGACAAAAGGTACCGTCGAAAAACTTATGGGAAACATGGTATATATTGTAAAAACAGATTTTGGGAAATGTAAAAGACATCAGAACCAAATCAAGTCTAGATATGAAAACAATGAACTACAAACCCCGTTTTCTTATGCCGATAAAATCAATATAGATGATGGACGCAACAGCCAAGATGAAGATCAACTAGAGATACCACCTGAAGAATCTTCCAGTTCACCGCAAGCCGTAAAAGCCGAAGTAAGAAGAAGCGAAAGGACTCGTGTTGCTGTTAACCGATTTCATGCCGAAGATTTCCGAAAAAAGAGAGAGGGATAATGATACATATTGGACATACCTGTATAATGAAAGTCTGTCAAATATCATGAGATGTCATTATTAGTATTTTATTTACTTATATTACTATACCATATTGAATTGTTAATCTCCTTTTCTGTAAATAAAATCAGTCTCTTTTAATATAGCAAAGACATAACACAAAATGTCTCAGAATGTTAGAGTTTTTCTATACAAAAATGTCTTATACGATAAGTGTCACAATTTGGGGCTTTTTATTTTGGATAAACTTCTATAAACTTTTTCTATACGAAATATGTCTAAGAACGTAAGAATTTTTCTATACGAAAAATATCCCAGAATCTGAGACTTTTTCAATTCAAAAAATGTCTCAGAATCTGAGACTTAAGACTCTTAAAATCTCAGAATCTGAAGTTTTTTCTGTACGAAAAATATTTAACAATCTGAAACTTTTAATGTAAGAAAAATGTAGGAAAAATGTCTATGAATTTTAGTCTTTTTATGGAGCACAAATTTCTCCTATAGAAAAAGTCTCAAATGTATACAAAAAATCTGATAGATTTTGAGAATTTTTCTGTAAGAAAAATAAATAAAATATATTTCAAGCCCATAGTGTCCGTTCTGTATTTCATAACGGTATTTGAATTTAAATATTTCTACTTTTCTATGGTTGTTACTGTGAATGTGTCTGTATATTTATATTATTCTTATAGTCACACTCGTAAACTCATACACTCAAAATATTTTTAGGCAAAAAACAAAAGAAAAACACATTTAAAACCAGTTAATAAACAATTGAAAAGTATCCTAGTAATTATTCATTTGTTTTAACAAACATCAGCATTTATTTTTTACTGTTGACAAAATTTTCTTAAATAAATAACATTAAACATTAAAAAATTACATTTCTTTCATTCTTTTTTACCAACAAATTCGAAAAAAATAACCAACGAAAACTTAAAAAATTATTAATAAGTCTGTTATTTTTACTAAAAAATTAAAAAAAAAATAACCTACGTAAACATTAAAAATTAATGATTTCGTAGGTTATTTTTTTACAATTTTCTATTGAAATATTTTTTTAAAAATTTGTAATAAAATTTTGGGAAATCGATCCTGCAATCAACTACATTCTGGCCACACACCCTACCCATCATGCCAAAGTCACTTGATACAAATATGTTTTTATATTTTTATAAATAATTTTTTGATTTTTTTTTTTTCTAAAAAGAATAACCCACAAAGTAGGTAAAAACTAATGATATATGACATTTTTATGGGATCTTCGTATTCAAATGACATATAATAACCAAGAAAAGGAAGCACAGCTGAAGTTCTAAGGGACGCCTCCACGGGTTGCGGATAGTGGATAACCCTCTCATGTAGTATTGGGGATAACTGCGAATTAAATACGGAGTGGCGGACAACTCAGCGGGTTAGAAAAGAGAGTCTCAGATGGTCACACCCAGCAACATGTATCATTTATATTCTGAGTGTCAATGAAGCTCAAACCGACATGGCGATTAATTGGCGCCATCAAATATCCAAAGCTGAACTTTTATTTCTAGGTCCCTCGCCTTTAAGCAGGTTAAGCTGCGGGCTAATAACCCTCTCTTATAAAAAACATTTATTACTGAAACTTCTACTAAAAATTTATGACGCCCTAAGTTCATTATGAACTTTTATATAATTTAGTTAACACATATTTATCTTACTATTTTATGTAAATAAAGGAAATATATATATTTACTTACAGAACAAAAATATACGACGTTTAAAATTAAATGTTAATGAAAGTCTTGATTTTTAGGATATTATTTCTGAAACAACGCACAGAAAAAGTTATTAATAAAAACTGCGCATCAAACAAAGGTTTTTTCTTTTAAAAACGACTAAACGTAAAACTTTTTAAATAAACTACAAACAGTTAATGACATAATTTTTTCAGTGTACAATCACACACTCACAAATAGATTTTTGAATGTATGAGTACATACATATATAATTGCAATAGAGTATGAGTTGGATATATGGCGTAAATTAAGATTTATGATGCGTGCGAATTTGTAATAAGAAGCCATAAACGCTTTTTTATTTTTCAACACTTAAATGCAGGTTTACGTTTATTTTTTTTTCAAGGATTTATTTATTTAAGTTTTTTATTTTCATTTTTCGTTTGTGTTTAGTGTTCCTTTTTTGGGGGGTTTTTGTCTATATAGAGATTTATACGGCTGGAGGTATATGTTTTAAATGTACTTTTGGTAGTTATATTTTTTATTTTTATTCATATTAAATGTGTTGACATACTGATAACGATTTACAACTTTTATAGAAATATTTAACATAAATTGCATAAATTATTATGGGTGACATTTAACAAAAAACTATATAAAATAATCATAATGACCAAATAGATGAAGTATTAAAATGCTAGAGATAATTTTGCATATTATTAGTGCATGTATGTATTAAAATTAAAAGTCATGAAAAGTGACACTTACCAGGGTTGATTATACGATTTGTGGACTAAAAAAACTAATTAGAATAAAATTTTATAATGAAAGTATTATAAAAAAAACTATAATTCGAAAATATCAAATTCCGAGTTTAAGTTTTAGAGTTTATAGCCAACGTAGCCTCGAGCATATTTTTAGGTTGAAGCCCATCGGTTGCATAGAGTTGACAGAAGACCCCCAAAAGTAGGCAACCTTTTGTATACGAGCACTTAAAGTTACTGTTAAATTAATTTTAATTGTTTTTTTTTTTAATTTGGATTGTATAAACAATTCGGCACAGCCAAATTGGATAACCACTTGTTTGAATTTAATTTTTTCTTTTTCAAAAATTTAATATTGTGATTGCCGGGTGCCACGCGGTTATGTTATCCTAACCCAATACCGTTTTAATCATTAGAGCACACTGGGCACGTGCTTAGTGCCCCCGACCTAAGGGGGCCCGAAATGCCAATAAATTTCGAAAAAAATCGAAAATGGTTCAGATTATGAGACATATTTCATATAGAAAAAGTTTAAGATTCTGAGGCATTTTTCGTATATAAAAATTCTCAGACTCCGAGACATTTTTCGTACAGAAAAAGTCTCAGATTCTGAAAAATTTTTCGTACAGAAAAAGATTCTGAGACACTTTCCGTATAGAAAAAGCCCAGATTCTAAGATATTTTCCGTATTGCAAATGTCTCAGACTCTGAGACATTTTTCGCATAGAAAAAGTCTTAAGCTAAGTAAGTTGTTCACTGGTGAAAAAAAATGTTTCGAAACATCAATTAATTTGTAGCGAACATTTTACAATCATATGTTTGGTTACGTTTCGCGCATCAGCATACATAAAATAACTTTAATAATTTTTTTTTTGTAATTTATGTGATAAAATTAATGTTTACAGTAGAGATGGGCACATGGGCAGATTAGAGCGTGATTCACGTGTGATCACGCGTGAGTGTGACTGAATTCAATTTTACTCACGTAATTGTGAGTGAGTGTGAGTGGAGAAAAAAATTGCGTGAGTGAGTGTGCGTGAGTAAGATTTTTGCGTGAGTCAGTGTGCGAGAGTCGATTTTTTTGCGTGAGTTTACGTGATTTATATACTCTTGATAATTCCTTTCGTACCAAAAAAGAAATTGTAAAATTTGGCTTAACATACCTCTTCAGCGAAATTTTTACGCTTTTGGTAAGGCAGTGTGAATTTTATGTTTTTTTTTTATATGGAGTTTGACAGATTTTCACGTGAAAACCGAGCAACTTACGACCCTTTAGATTCTAAAACATGTTTAATGTTTTCTGAGACATTTTTAGTATAAAAAAAGGTTCAGATTCTGAGACATTTTTCGTATAGGAAATAGCTAAGATTCTGAGATAGAAAAGGTCTAATTAAAGCCATTGTTCTACAGAAATATCATGGTTTTAGTAAGTTAAGAAAAAGTATTTCGAGCTGGAATACCCCTAATCAGAATATTTTAACATGATAATGTTTTTAGACTTGTATCTAATTTTAAAAATGATGCAGGTTTGACCAAATAAGCTACCGAATAACAAAACAAGTAAAAAAGTTAAATTCGGCCTTGCCGAATGTAGTGATACCCTCCACTATTTCAAAAAGATTATTGCAAAAAATTTTATATACATAAAAGGAAATTACTTTTGAAAAAAAAAAATTGGAAAAAAAATTTCTGCGAAAAAAAATGTTGGTAAAAAAAATCTACGATTTTTTTCTTTTTCTGTCAAAAAATATGTTCGTACTTGTTTAAATACCATTTGGTGTTCAATTATGTTCACATATGTCAACCAGAAGCCGAATTAAAGCATTTTGTATTTTTAGGTTATGTTGAATATACTGAAATTTTTGAGGTGTGCTTACATTTTCGTTCATAACTTTTGAACCGCTGAACCGATATCGCTCAAATGCAATACCAAACTTCTCGGGAGAACTTCCAATAAATATGTTAAGTTTCAGTCATCTCTGTGCAATATTTTTTTCGTGACAGCATTTTCCACAGACAGACAGATGGACAGACGGACAGACGGACATCGCTAGAATGTCTTAAAATCGATCGGGTGTCATGAATATATGAAGGTTTCTATTTCAAACGTACCACGAAAAAAAAAATTTTTGTTGGATCAAAGTCAAACTTTGAGAGCTTATTGCCCTATATGAAAGTAACAAATCGTGGAACAAAAGTTTTCGTTTTGCGGAAAAATGGGCGAGATAGGCGTGGTCAAACATGGTAAAATTGAGCAATTTTTGCATGATGTCGCTTTATATTTAATTTTTTCTACAGTAACTCAACGATTCTGAAATTTTCGAAACACATCTATTTTATAGTGTTTTGTTTGGGCTATCGATTGGCATTATTTGTTTTTGGGAAAAATTCAGAACTATGTCTGAATTTTTCAAATGAAAAATAAAAATCGATGTAGCAAAAAACACGCCATTTTTAATTTTTTTCCAAAAAATTTTAAATTAAAGTTCATTTCATTCTCTACATCATATCAAATTTTCAGAGAGCAGTTATTTTTGGTTTTCGAGAAAATTGGCTTTAAAGTTTGAATGTCTTATTTTATTTTCCATATCACTCATACGCCTCGATACATTTATTTTTGCGCTTACCAAAAACTTGTTTAATTCTATTTAGATAATTGATTTAGAGCTGATTTGTAGAGCCCAACCGAATATTCGGTTTCGGTCTCGACTTCGGCCGAATAATGGGGTTTCGGCCTCTATTCGGTATTCGGCAAAATTTTAGTATTTAAAAAAATATATAAAAAAATTGCTGAATTTTTCAATTTCGAGTATCATTACACTTGATTCAGTTCATTTTAAAAAATGTAACAAGGTTTTCCAATTAACGTGTTACTGTTACAGTTCAAAAAATTTTTTTTCTTAATATACAGATTTATTGAACAATTTTTTTTAAGTTTATTTAAATATGATTTTTTTTGTAAGTTTTTTAAAATATATGTATATATTTTTAATAAATATAACAATTCTGATGGTTTAAAAACATTGGCCCTTACCACAAGAAAACAAAAAGTCTATTTTAACAAAAGTTTTATTTTAAATTTCAAATTTTCAATACATTTTTTGAAAGTCGATTTTAAAAACAAAAACAATTTGTATGGAAATAAAATTAAAAGCTCATTTTAAATTTATTTTATTTTCTTGTGGTAAAGCTGATTAAGTGCTGTATATTTATTTTAAAAAAGAAATATATAAAAATTTTATTCAGTCAAGCATTAATTTTTTTTCAGTTTCGATTTTGGTTTGGCCTCGAAAAACTGGTTTCGGCCGGACTCTATTGATTTGTCATATTTGTAATAAGAATTCGACTGTTTTTTAAGATTCTTCGTATCAAGGTTGCAGTCAATATCAATAAAATGACAATATTTCAGAAGTGATCTTTGCCATATGATTGTTGAAATTCTGGGACGCCACAACAGGCAGCAATAATCACCGTCGATGTTAATTTTTAAGAATACTCTGATATTAAACACATTGCATTACAACTAAAAATTTAAAATATGTATATCAGAAGTAGACAAGTTCCAAAAAATATTTTAAAGTCTGCAATTCAAAAATTTTACAAACCTTCTTCATCATTTCGAAGATTTTAAAGTTCAAAAAAATTGTCATTCTTATTACACAGAAAACGAGTAATTCTAAACAGAATTAAACAAGTTTTTCGTAATTGCAAAAATAAATGTATCGTGGCGTATGAGTGATATGGAAAATAAAATAAGACATTCAAACTTTAAAGCCAATTTTCTCGAAAACCAAAAATAACTGCTCTCTGAAAATTTGATATGATGTAGAGAATGAAACGAACTTTAATTTAAAATTTTTTTAAAAAAAATTAAAAATGGCGTGTTTTTTGCTACATCGATTTTTATTTTTCATTTGAAAAGTTCAGACATAGTTCTGAACTTTTCCCAAAAACAAATAATGCCAATCGATAGCCCAAACAAAACACTATAAAATAGATGTGTTTCGAAAATTTCAGAATCGTTAAGTTACTGTAGAAAAATTTAAATATAAAGCGATATCATGCAAAAATTGCTCAATTTTACCATGTTTGACCACGCCTATCTCGCCCATTTTTCCGAAAAACTAAAACTTTTGTTCCACGATTTGTTACTTTCATATAGGGCAATAAGCTCTCAAAGTTTGACTTTGATCCAACAACATTTTTTTTTCGTGGTACGTTTTAAATAGAAACCTTCATATATACTTTATGGGGTCCCAGATCGATATTTCGATGAGTTACAAACGGAATGACAAACTTATATATACCCTCTATCACTAAGTGGAGGGTATACAAATATAAGAATTACTGCTTTCATTTTCTTAAAACCAAAAAGGTTTGTGACTTCGATTTGCAACGTTGATAATAATTAAAACGTAACATAATTTTTTTATTTCATAAAAAAAAAAAATTTTCCATAAATTTTTTTTTTCATCAAATTTTTTTTTTCATCAAATTTATTTTTTATAAAATTTAGTGTTTCATCAAATTTATTTTTCATAAAATTTTGTTTTCATAAAATTTTTTTTTCATAATTTTTTTTTTCTTTAGTAATTTAATCAAACTTTTTTTCATAATTTTTTTTTCATCAATTTGTTTTGCATCAAATTTTTTTTTTCTCAAATATTTTTTTTTTTCAACAATTTTTTTATTCATCATTTTTTTCTTTTTATCAAATTTTTTATAAAATTTTTAATTAAATTTTTTTTTATGAAAACTTTTTTTCACAATTTATTTTTCATCAAAAATTTTGTTTTCAACACTTTTTTTTTGATAATTTTTTCCATTTTTTTTACCAAAACTCTTTTTTACCAATTCTAAACTTTTGATATAAAAATGTTCCATTTGTTTAACAAATGTACAAAAAACAAGTGATAGTGTTAAATTCTTCGGTGCCGAATCTTTTTTACTCTCCAAAATGTAAAAACACTTTTTTGCACTTAAGTAATAGACTCATTTACCAAACTCTTTTGGTTTGGACTGTATCTTGCTTTCCACAGATAGATGTATATGTTATGATGTTGGATGTATATGAGGCATTCCACACCAAATGTCCCGCTGCAGAAAAACATGTGTCCCGTAAATTTCTGAATAGGTTGTGTGGATAGCCCTATATGGAACTAAGAAAATTGCGTTTTTGGTTATTCAAATTTTCAAAAAGTGGTCTTAGGAGGCGTGGTCAAATATTGGAAAAATGGTAAAATTTGTGGTAAGTTGCCTTGATTAAATATTAATCACATTAAAACGGAATGCAACACAATCTCAAAAATTTACATTCTTGTACAGTTTTATATGGGCTAAAGATTAAAATTTTTTTTTTTAAATTTCAGAACCCGTTCAGAAATTTTCCATTTTTTACAAATGTCAATATATTAAAAATCCAGCCACTTTTTTTTAATTTTTTTTTTTAAAGATTAGATGTTTGTCCATCCACACAAAAAAAATCAGAAACGCGTTTTTCTTTTTTTTTTCGAAAAAATCGCTTTTGAATTTTAAATTTCATAACAATTTTGTAATATGCTTGTATTTTCTTGTTTTAACGTTGCGAATGAGTATTATTGTTACCATAAATATTACTCATACACTAAGTTGAAACAAGAAAATACAAGCAAATTACTAAATTGTTATGAAATTTAAAATTCAAATGCGATATTCTTAAAAAAAAAACAAACATATAAGCTTTTAAAAAAAAATTTACCGGATTTTTGATAAATTGACTTTTTAAAAAATGGAAATTTTCAGAACTGGTTCTGAAAATTTTCCCAAAAAAAAAAAAATATCGATAGTCCATACAAAACTATATAAGAATGTAAATTTCTGAGACTGTGGTGCATTCCGTTTCAATGTGATAAATTTTTAAACAAGGCAACTATCCACAAATTTGACCATTTTCCCAATATTTGACCACGCCTCCTAAGCCCATTTTTTTAAATATTGAAAAACCAAAAACGCAATTTTATAAGTTCTATATAGGACTGTCCATACAACCTATTCAGAAGTTTACGGTGCAGATGTTTTTTTGCTGGACATTTGGTGTGGAATGCCTCATATACATAGCTAGAGTGTCTTTAAAATGGATCAATAATATACAAACTTAATGGGATCCTCGACCAATATTTTGTTTCGTTTTCCATAAAATTGCAAATGAATATAATATTATTTTTTTCTAAAAAAAACTTGGCTTTGGCAAGTAAACCCAAATTTTCAGCAAAACATTATTATGATTTAATGTTTTGGGCAAAAAAATTTGGGAAAACAAAAATTCGCAGGCATAATTTTTCGTTTCTTTGTCTTAAAACAGGTACTAACATGAGTTTAAATTGTACCAACGTATTTTTTTTTGTCATGCGACTTTTTACTTTCCAACGGGGCCCCAAATTCTTGTTTGTCCAGGGCCCCGCCATACCTTAAAGCGGCCCTGTCCTGACCTCAAATTCGAGTAATAAAACAGGAAATGAAATATTGAAAAAAATGCCAATAACAAGGAAATACTCCAACTCGGTTTATCGGACATATCGGGGATTTTTGGGTTAAAAAAATGGGTCAAAAATGGCGAACCCCCATATTTTTACTTTTAGGCCATTTCTTCTTACTAAACTATATGATGTTTTTATATTGTAGGAACGGTTTTTTACCAATCCAACTATTGCATAACCTTGTAAAAGTTCGGATTTGTTAAAAAAAATTATTCTCGAATATGTTTAAACTTTGGGGGGTATTTATGTGAAGACATGCCCCTACTATATCCATATACGGTGGCTCGCAGCTTATTTCGTGTGAAAGATGTAAGTTAGAAATCCATTCAAGACAAAGTTAACCAAAATAGACCTTATTATTATCAAATAAGTATTTTTGTAAAAAGTCCCTAGTATGTAATTAATCAAGCTTTAATTAAAGCTTAATGGCTTTAAGATTGTGTAAATATTAAATGTGCTACGAGGAACGAAATGGAAATTGAAATTATTGAATGACCTTTTTTTGAAAACTTCTTAAAAATATTTCTGGATCGATTTTATCTAAGCTAAATCATTAAAAATTTAAAAAATAGTTAGTTAATACTCATTTATTAAAAAATTTTCCCAAAGACCCAAATAAAACCCAAAATTTTTAAAACACAGAGAAGAAGTTCGATTTTTTTGACCTCGAATTCTTTTGACCACCAATTTTTGGTAAACAAAGAAAATATTTAATTGTTTAATAATTTTAGTACACCTAAGTGTATAGTAATGAGATATGAAAATAATTGAACATTTCCTTTGTTTACAAAAAATTGGTGGTCAAAAGAATTGGAGGTCAAAAAATTCGGATTTCTTCGACTGCATTTTAAAAATTTTGATTTTTGTTTGGGTCATTGGAAATTTGATTATTATTTGCTAAATGAATATATATTATTGGACTATTCTTTAAATTTTTATTGTTTGATCTTGGGAAAAATCGACCTAAAAGTATTTTTAAGAAATTTTCTAAAAAATATCTTTCAATAATTTCAATTTCCATTTTGACCCTCGTAGCACGTTTAGTATTTACTCAATCTGGACGCCATTAAGCTTAAATTAATGCTCGATAAATTACACTGTGCAACAATTTGAAGGTCATGGTCTGGGGGGTGGACCAAACCAAGACAGATTGATAGTATTTGGTTAGTATAGTAAAACCCCCATAGGGTTTGGCGCTGTGTGGGTACAGTCGATTTTTATGGCCCACTGAAATTTTTATTTTTTTCCCAAAGGTGTTTGAGAAAAGTCGAGAAAAATAAAGTATTTATTAATCTGAGCCTAAAATTGAACTCCAGTAGAATTTGATGGAGATTATTTTTCTAGAATATATTAACCCTCTATCTGTCCTGTTTTTGGGTCATTTTAGTCCTTTTTTCAAGAAATTACTCAAAAGTCTCAAAAGATATGCGTTTAAAAGGTTAAAATATTCTACGAATATTTTGCTCATCAAATTTCACTTGGGGTCTTCACTGGCGGAAAGTTCGATCGGTCTGCAAAAAATGCCTAAAAATTTAAAATTGTAAAGTCTAATTCATTTTTCATATTTATGGCAAAAACTGTTTACGATTGTGAGCAACAAATATAGGATATAAGTCGGGGGGGTGGACCCTTTCAGCTGAGGATGATAGTATTTGGTTAGTATAGTAAAACCCCCAAAGGGTTTGGCACTGTGTGGGCACAGTCGATTTTTATGGCCCACTGAAATTTTTATTTTTTTCCCAAAGGGGTTTGAGAAAATTCGATAAAAATGAAGTTTATATTAATCTGAGCCTAAAATTAGACTCAGATGGCTTCAGTAGAATTTTATTGGGATTATTTTTCTAGAATATATTAACCCTCTATCTGCCTTGTTTTTGGGTAATTTTAGTCCATTTTTTAAGGAACGACTTAAAAGTCTACTAAGATATACGTTTGGAGGGTTAAAATATTCGAGGAATATTTTTTGCATCAAATTTCACTAGGGGTCTTCACAGGCAGAAAGTTAAACCGGTCTGTAGAAAATGTCTAAAAATTAAAAATTGTAAAGTCTTGTTAATTTTTGATATATATGCCGGAAACTGTTAACGATTGTATGCAACAAATATAGGATAATGGTCTGGGGGTGGACCCTTCCAGCATAGGATGACTGTATTTGGTTAGTTCAGTAAAATCCCCAAAGGGCTTGGCGCTGGGTGGGTACAGTAGGTTTTTGTGGCCCACTGATTTTTTGTTTTATTTGTCCAAAGAGGTTTAAAAAACGAAAAAAATAAAATTTATGTTACTCTGAACCTAAAATTTAACTCATATGTCTTCAGTAAAATACCAAAAAACGGACACTAGTTTTATTAGTTTTTCAAATTTAAGCCACCCAAAGGGCTTGGCGCTGTGTGTTGTAAACCCCTTTTAAAGCAAATCTAAGGAGACTTTTTTTTGTCATTTCTTAACAAAAGGACTAAAATGACCCAAAAAGTGGAGATCGAGTGTTAATGTATTGTAGAAAAATTATACCCATTAAATTGTACTGAAAACACCTGAGTTCAATTTTAGGCTCAGAGTAACATAAGCATTAGTTTTTTCGTTTGTATAAACCTCTTTGGAGAAATAAAACAAAAAATCAGTGGGCCACATAAAACTACTGTACCCACCCAGCGCCAAGCCCTTTGGGGATTTTACTGAACTAACCAAATACTGTCATCCTGTGCTGGAAGGGTCCACCCCCAGACCATTATCCTATATTTGTTGCATACAATCGTAAACAGTTTTCGGCATATATATCAAAAATTAACAAGACTTTACAATTTTTAATTTTTAGACATTTTCTACAGACCGGTTTAACTTTTTGCATGTGAAGACCCCTAGTGAAATTTGATGCAAAAAATATTCCTATAATATTTTAACCCTTTAAACGTATATCTTAGTAGACTTTTAAGTCGTTCCTTAAAAAATGGACTAAAATGACCCAAAAACAAGGCAGATAGAGGGTTAATATATTCTAGAAAAATAGTTCCCATAAAATTCTACTGAAGTTTAATTTTAGGCTCAGATTAATATAAACATAATTTTTATCGAATTTTCTCAAACCCCTTAGGGGAAAAAATAAAAATTTCAGTGGGCCATAAAAATCGACTGTACCCACACAGTGCCAAACCCTTTGGGGGTTTTACTATACTAACCAAATACTATCATCCTCAACTGGAAGGGTCCACCCCCCAGACTTATATCCTATATTTGTTGCTCACAATCGTAAACAGTTTCTGCCATAAATATGAAAAATGAATTAGACTTTACAATTTTAAATTTTTAGGCATTTTCTGCAGACCGGTCGAACTTTCCGCCAGTGAAGACCCCAAGTGAAATTTGATGAACAAAATATTCGTAGAATATTTTAACCTTTTAAACGCATATCCTATGAAACTTTTGAGTCATTTCTTGAAAAAAGGACTAAAATGACCCAAAAACAGGGCAGATAGAGGGTTAATATATTCTAGAAAAATAATCCCCATAAAATTCTATTACAGACATCTGAGCTCAATGTTAGGCTAAGAGTAACATAAACATTATTTTTTTCGACTTATTTAACCACCTTTTGGAAAAAAAATAAAAACTTCAGTGGGCCATAAAAATTGACTGTACCCACACAGCGCCAAAACCTTTGGGGGTTTTACTATACTAACCAAATACTATCATTCTGTCTTGGTTTGGTTCACCCCCCAATTTCACTGTTGCACAGTGTTAGCACTTTTAACAAAATTACTCGTTTGATAATAATTAGGGGTATAATTGTTATCTTTTTCTTAAATGGATTGCTAACTGATATCTAACACACGAAATAAGCTGCGAGTCACTGTAAATATGAAATAATCTTTATTAAATTTTTGTCGACACGTATTTTGACTCTAGAGATATTCCAGTTAGTTGGAGAGATATCGCAATTTTTTCCGAAAGTCCACATTGTCTCATAAGGGGCAAAGAAATATTTAAACACTGATATGGCCGATAAGCCGAGACATCGCAACCTTAAAATTGTCTCTTTTATATACATTTTAAATTTCGGGCAGATCGGTGTATAACAGTACTCCCAATGTTTTACACACTTTTTTGTAAAGTGATTTGTAAGAGATTTTTGTTTAAGTATTTAAAAGCTTATAAATTTATTTCTATCAGATTGAAACTTTGTTTCTGAATATGGAAGCACATTTCCTTTCAAATAAATAAATTTGTTAAACTGCCATCTATTGGTCACTTCTATAACTTTTTCGTGTTATCAATTCCAATTAGAATATAAATTTAAAAATCTTATCATAGAGTGACCAATATAAAATACTATGAATCTTAAAAAAATATATAGATATATTTGATCTAACCAACATCATATAAAATCCAATAAGAAAAAAAAAAAGAATTATAATACGTGATAAACTTTAACATTATTGGTTTTATTTATTTGTTTTTGTTTTTAAGTTTCATCATAAATATTTCAAACAAATCAAGAGTCAAACTAATGCAAAAAGGAAATAAATATGAAATTGGGAATGGGTATTATGAAAATTAATGTACATTTAGTTATGTATGGAGGGGTTTGTTTCATACACACACACATACATATATTTCTATTTTTAAATAACCTGCAGCATGTGACAGATGAGTGATTGATTGAGCATGGTTACATTATTTGAAAATTGACAGTTACACTATTGCTTCAAAAAACAAAAAATAAAAAAAAAATCATTCGAAATACTAATATAACATATAGTCAACTAAAATAGCAACAATGACAATAGCAACAACAACAAAAAACTAAAACTATCAACTGTCAAATTGTCAATAATGACACCAGAGAAAATAATGAAAATGCACTTGTATGTTGTAATGTTTTCGTTGTATGTATTGGTATTGTTTCAATACAAAGAAACATACATAATACAGATTCATAGACAGCACTTTGTAAAATAAAAAAAAAAAAATATACTGTTGTAAATAAATATACAAAATGTTTGGATTTATGTACGAATAAACATTAGATATATTTGTAATATGTATTTACTATAAAAAAATCGGTCATACAGACACCAATATAGTGTAATGTTCATAACACTATTCAAGGAACAGTTTCACAGTGTTGAAAATGGATTTTTTTTTGACACACACTCAGAGGATGCCCCCTATAAATGCATTGCATTGTGTTGAAATCAGGAAATATAGGTATGGGAAGGAGGAAAGAGGGAGTAGTATTTGCTAATATTTGACTTGAATTTGTAGATGTTAAAAGTGTCGGGAAAGACATATGCGGGAAATTGGAAATGTCTAGATAGCTTTCTCTGTGCATTCGATTTTGTCTTACAAAGAGGTCTTTTACAGGGCACCCACCGATTGTTCTGAAACTTGAATATAGAAAAGAGGGGAGCAAAATAAGAGTTACCTGTTTTTTTAACTGCCCAATCTCACATTTAGTGGGTCAAAGGGGAGGGGGAAAAAGGATTTTTTTTCGTTTTTTGAGGATTTTGGAGGTTTTTTGAAGGCTTATCCGATGGCGTATCGTTCGTGTCCAAATTCTGCTTCGTTAAGTTCGCTATTGTCAAAAATGTATAAACGTTGGGGTAGTTTATATGGAGATTCGTATACGTACAACCCCCAAAATCATATATAATAATCTCTATTAAAATTAAGCTGACCCGTATTTTTGCGTTTGGCGAAATTCCTGTTAGTTCGGCTTTTATTCGAATTTTCCCGAGAGCCCATATTTTTTTATAAGGTGGCAACCCATTTTTAAATCTGAGGTTGGGCAGCTAAAAAAAAAAGATAACTCTTATTTTTCTCCCCTCATTCCCCAACAATCGGTGGGTGGCCTGTGAAAGACTTTTCTTGTTAGTACAACAAATCCCATTAAATTTTATATACCACTAAAAAACTGAACCTTTATTAGTAATTGTGATTTCAATAGTCATCCCACCAGGAAAATTTAAGTGAATAATAGTCAAATCTGTCCGGAACTTTTTGACGTTTTGGTGCCGTTCCCAAAGCGGTTGGGTTTTCCGTTTTGATAAGAAAGATTGGGTGGAATTCAACTAGTACTTGAGGCACTTTAAATGAAAAATATGTTTCCGTTAAGACTGCGTAGCGGGAATTTTTGCGAATATCGTAATCTAAACAAATTGGTAAATATCACGAACTGAGAGGATGCCTTCAGGAAATGGCGGTTGATCAAAAACGTGAAATCGGAACGGCTTCGCAAGCAAATGAGAAAAGAATGCCCAAAAGTACTAAGGCTGGAAAAACTTCCATCATTGCATGGCAGCCTCAGTTGCACTTTTGCTGAGCCTGACGACAAAAGCAGTTGACTTGGTTTTTATCCAAGTGCCTTGGAAGCGGGTTGATAGGGTTTTCCAATTAAAGTCTCCTGGTTTAAGTTAATGGTTACCAATGGTGAGGTCTCAGATCATCGCTACATTGAGTTTTTACTTAAGGAGCGTGGCTTAGTTGAGGCAGTCTCCAGACATCTGAAGAGAACAAACTGGGTGAAATTTAGGGAGACTTATTCTGAGCTTTTAGATTAAGCAGTGCGTCCAGTTCTTATATAAGAAATCATTGCTCTTCGTACTATACCTACGGCTGCATTATAAATCCTCCCACACCTGATACCATTGGACATATTGGGTAGACATTGTGCGACTACGTCGGCATTTCGACTGAATAGTACACTTCAGCGAAAGAGCAGCGCAATACAACAATACCACAAAATATGGACCGCGCTCACTCTGTGAGCCTTTTTGAGCGTCACTTTACCACTTTGATACCATCCAGGTAGTCTTGGATGAGAGGCATTCCGGGAGCCTTAATATAGTTTTACAAAGATGGATCGAAGCAGAAAGATCATGCAGCTCCCTAGATCCTAGTGAAGCAAGTCTCTGACCATAAAGTCCCGGGCAATGGCAGATAAAGTGCTCAATAGTTTCCAACTCCCTCTTATGCAATAACTCCGGCAAAAGTTATTTGACGGCACGTTTGACCGCTCTGCGTGCTTTCCTATAAGACAGTGTCCGGTAATTACAGTAATTACTGTCGAAATCTCTCTTTGTGGAAGCGATATATGCGTGTACGCTTCTGGTTAAGAGAAGGCCAAATATGTCGTGTAGTCTCATACGTCCAACTATGTGCCCATCTTTGATTAGTCTCCGTCGCGGACCAAAACCTTAGATTTTGCTCGCAAGTTTCTGGAGGCATACCAACGCATTACAATTCTGTAGGAACCAGTCTGGCAAACCATTGGCTTTGTAGTTCCGTGGAATATCTCTCTACCTTGGGACCCATATGAGTCCTATGTCGAACTACTTCGCCATATCATTTAAAGATGTGCGGCAGTTAAGGGCAGATCTTGTTTTAAGAAACATTGACTCCAGGGACTTGACTTCGGCTTGACTGTCAGAAAAGATATTAACTGCGGTTGTAGACAAGACATTGGATTTGCTTGACCGCGTACAGAAAAGACCGTTGATTCTGCTGATATATCTAGTTCCACAGAGCTTCGTATTAATGTGGGTTGTGTGGCTTAGTTCTATCGATGTTTCCTCGGAAAGTGTTCTGCTAAGATAAGTAACCATTTTTCCCTCCTCCTTTATAGGGGGTAACTCCTGGTCCACCAAAAAGTCTAGGACTGGTTTATTGTTATTTTAGACCAGTTTTGAACCGATTCTATTCTCCGTAGTTTATGTACGAATTTCACTTGGATGATTGATATCATTTCATTAGCAATTTATGAATTAAATGTTTTGAAAATTTTCTACAGTAACTTCTGCTTATCAACATTGTTTCAACAGGTATTCCTTTGTTATTCAATAAACCAACCCTGAAGTCTGTAGTAGAAGTTAGTCACTGTCTGGTGTTTCATAATATGGCCCCAGTTTGGGCGCCATTTGTTGCAATGTTCTGTTAGTTTATTTTTCAGAATTTGTAAGCAAGTTTCAAGTTTTACTGTGGATGATCAATATCGTTTCATTAGTAATTTATTGATCCAATGTTTCGGAAATGTTCAACAGTAACTTCTGCTTATCAACATTGCTTTACCAGTTGCTCCTTTGTTATTCAATAAACCAACCTAGAAGAAATCGTTATATAATGTTTTTTAAGAATTTGTTGAATCAATTGGCTTACTGACCTGAGTTTTGTCCAAATCTGTAGTTGATGGAAGTCACTGCCTGGTGTTTTATAATATGGCCCCATCTTGGGCGCCATTTTCAACAATGTTCTGTTAGTTAATTTTTCGGAATTTGTACGCAATTTTTAAGTTTCAGTGTGGATGATCGATATCGTTTCGTTAGTAATTTATGGATCAAATGTTACGAAAATGTTCTACAGTGAATTCTGCTTATTAACATTTTTTCACCAGTTCTTTCTTTGTAATTCAATTGACCAACCCTGAAGAAATTATTATGTAATATTTGTTAAAAATTTGTTGAATCGATTAGCTTTCTGTTCTGAGTTTGGTCCAAGTCTGCAGTTGAAGTTAGTCACTGCTTGGTGTTTTATAATATGTCCCTTGCTTGGGCGCCATTTGTAACAATGTTCTGTTAGTTAATTTTTCGGAATTTGTGCGCATTTTTTCAACTTCTGAAATCTGAACTAGATCGATTTTGTAAAATTTTAAAACTGAAATCGCGACCGTCTGTCGGTTATAAGGAATCTTTTCACCATTTACAAATGTTATTCCAAAAAATAAGTTTTAAAAGTTTATTCATTTACCTTAAAAATATTTTAAGCTTACCATTACCTTTTTCCTACTGGGTCATGCTAATTTAAAACTTATAGTTTTGGATGTGTAGATGTAATGGCAGTCTAAACAACAAGAAAACAACATGACAGCTAACAGTTATTCGCCATTCATTCATTGACTTAATGGAAAAATCGTCATTGTTGTAATAACGAAACTCCCTTAAGGCTTTCAAAACAACACAAAGCTCAACAGCACAAAAAAAAAGCAAACGACGACAACAACGAAAAACTAGCAAAAGTTTTATTTTTTGGAGTTTTTAGAGAGACAAAAAAAAAGCAAAAACTGAATAACAAACAAACAACATTTGACATCTAAAAATGTATTTTAAATCCTGATGCAGAAAATGAACACCAATAACAAAATGTATTCTTAAAGCCAAATAAATATTGTTAACAAAAATTAAAAGGTAGAAAAAATAAAAATGCAGTTGGATGAATTTAAAGGATTTAAATATTACAAAAGAAATTTAAATAAAATTTTACAGCAAAAGGCCATGCTATAAATTCATACCGAATATCACAACCTCAGTCCGAACAATTTGGTATAAATTGGAAGGTTGTCGGTATTTGGATAAATTTAGATGAATTTTTGACAAACGTCTTAGATTCTGAATGTGAAATTTATTATCTTAACCAAAATAGCGACACATTTTCATTGTTCAGCCGCCGAACATTTAGCCAACTTTTTAAAAAGCTTGACGGTCGAAGAGCAAAATGGTTACCTAATTTTAGTTTTTAGCTTCGCCAATACAAAAATCTGAACATCAGCTAAATTTGTGCAAAATATTTAAAAATTCAAAATTCAAATGAGTTCACAAACTTCTGAATAAAATGCCTGCGAATTTTGTACTCTTGCCCAAAACATTAAATCATGATAATGTTTTTCGGAAGATTTGGGTTTTCTTGCCAAAACAAAGTTTTTTTTAGAAAAAAAAATATTCCATGCAAAACGAATTGAAATATCAGTCGAGGATCCCATTAAAAACCCAAAAGAGCTGTACATTTCGTAAGTGAGTGCAAAAATAAGTGCAAAAAAGTGTTTTTACATTTTGGAGAGTATAAAAGATTCGGCACCAAAGAACATAACACTCTCACTTGTTTTATGTACATTTGATAAACAAATGGAAATTTTTTATGCGAAAAGCTTATACTTGGTGAAAAACTAGTTTTGGTAAAAAAAAATGATTTTTTTTCACGAAAAATAAAATTATGTTAAAAAAAATTTAATGAACCCAAAATTTTTGGTGAAAAAAAATTTTGATTTGAAAAAAGTTTTTCGTGAATTTTTTTGATGAAAAAAAAAAATTTGGTGAGAAAAATATTGATAATAAAAAATTTAATAAAAAAATTTGACGAAAAAAAATTGATGTAAAAATATATGATAAAAAAAAAAATTTGATGAAAAAAAACATTTGATGAAAAAAAAAAATTTGATAAAAAAAATGATGAAAAAAAAAAAAGTTTGATGAAAAAAAAATTAAATTATGAAAAGTAAAAACTTTGATGAAAAAAAAGTTTAATGAAAAAAAAAAAATTTATGAAAAAAAAATTTGATGGAAAAAAAAAAATTTATGGAAAAAAAATTGATAAAAAACAAGTAAGAGTGTTAAATTCGGCTGTGCCGAATCTTTTATACCCTCCAACAGGCAAAAAAAAAAAATTGCAGGGGAGTTTTCTTTTTTTTGGGTGGGGGGGGGGGTTATTGGGAGGGACAAATTTCCTCTATAATATGTGTTTAAAAATTCATTCTTATCCTTTCTGCACTAAAGAAATACAAGTTTATCATTATTTAAAAACAAATTATTCCATGCCTATACAAGGGGGGCGGACCGAAAAAACGACATTTTCTAATTCTCTGGGTCCAAGTGCAGGACTTGAACTTCTTGTAGCATAAAAATGTTGCATTTGTTAACCAAAAACACAAAAAATCATGTAAAAAATGGTGTTTTTCAGAGGTTGGTTTAGTTCTTCAAGAGGGAACTTTTTTCCCCCTTGTCCGATTTTGCTCATTTACGAATTTAACCTGCCTAGGAACATAGGACATATTCGTGCCAAATGTCGGGAGTCTAGCTCTTTTATTTTAGACTGCATCGTGTTAACTACAGACGGACAGACGGACGGATGGACATTGCTAGAATGTCTTAGAATCGATCACTGATCATAAATATATGGGGCATTCCATGTCAAATCGGACACTTTGAAAAACTTTTTTTTTAGATTTTCCCAATTTGTTTACAGTTTTTAGTACCCTTCGAAAACTCCTTCGTGTTTTTTGATGACCCGTTCAAAAGATATCGAATTTTTAAAAATTGGTAGTTTGTTCCTTTACTCAAACTTCTTTAAATCATAACTTCTTCAATAATGGTCCAAATTTCAATTTTTGTTTTCAAAATTTTTATTTTTTTACGTACTTTTTTAAAAAAAATCCCAAAAAATTCTTAAAAGCGCTCTAGTATGCGATTTTTATGTTTTAAAATTTAAATCTCATTTTTGAAAATGTTTGTACTCTTCGATTTTTTTGAAATTTTTTTTTGTGTAAAACTCTATCGAATCTACAAATTTTTTGCCCAGGAGGATCGTGGGATAACGATTATTACTATTTTTTTAAATTTTTTGAAAAAATTTTATTTTTATTTTCCAATCTTAAAATCATTTCTACTGCTCCAATGGTGCGTCATAGAGGGGTCCTTTATAAGACTGACCCCCATTAATTTTTACGTCTTAACACTTCTATGGAACAAACTAATGCCCTATCTCCATTTCTAAGGGGGCTCCCACACAAAACGACATTTTTTAAAATCTGCTCCAAAAGCTCTAACTGCCCTAATAGTGCCCTTAGAGCAACAAAATGTATGACCGACCCACAATATTTTTTTTACTCCAAACATTTTCTCTGAACACACCTACCCTCTATCTCTAATTGTTAAGGCGGTCCCCATACAATTTTTTTTTTATTTTTTGTAAATTTGTTTTATTTAATCAGCTTCTACCGGTCCAATGGTGCGTCCGAGAGTGATCATTAATGAGACCGACCCCCATTTATTTCTACCCTATAACATTTTTGTAAAATATAGCTATGCCCTATCTCAACTCCCTAAGTAGGCTCCCATACAAAATTACATTTTTATAAAATTTGCTCCAACTGTTATTTGTATGGGAGCCTACTTAGGGAGTGGAGATAGGGCGTAGGTATATTTTAAAAAAATATTGTAGAGTAAAAATAAATGGGGTTCGGTCTCACTAATGACCCCTCTCGGACGCACCATTGGACCGGTAGAAGCTGATTAAATAAAACAAATTTACAAAAAATAAAAAAATTAGAGATAGAGGGTAGGTGTGTTCATAGAAAATGTTTGGAGTAAAAAAATATTGTGGGTCGGTCATACATTTTGTTGCTCTAAGGGCACTATTAGGGAAGTTAGAGCTTTTGGAGCAGATTTTAAATTTTAGGGCAGTTAGAGCGGTTGGTGCAGATTTTAGAGCAGTAGAAATGATTTTAAGATTGGAAAATTACAATAAATTTTTTGCAAAAAATTTAAAAAAAATAGTAATAATCGTTATCCCACGATCCTCCTGTGCAAAAAATTTGTAGAATCGATAGATGTTTTACACAAAAAAATTTCAAAAAAATCGAAGAGTACAAACATTTTCAAAAATGAGATTTAAATTTTAAAACTTAAAAATCGCATTCTAGAGCGCTTTTAAGAATTTTTTGGGATTATTTTTTAAAAAGTAGGTAAAAAAACAAAAATCTTGAAAAAAAAAAATAAATTTGGAGCATTATTGAAGAAGTTATGATTAAAAGAAGTTTGAGTAAAGGAACAAACTACCAATTTTTAAAATTTCGATATCTTTTGAACGGGTCATCAAAAAAATCTGAAAAGTTACCACGAAGGAGTTTTCGAAGGGTACTCAAAACTGTTAACAAATTGGGAAAATCTAAAAAAAAAATTTTTCAAAGTGTCCGATTTGACATGGAATGCCCCATATATACTTTATTGGGTCCTAGACCGATATTTTAATGCGTTACACACGGAATGAAAAAGTGAGTATACCCCCATACTGTAGTTGGAGGGTATAAAAAAAATTGTCAGGGGCGTTTCTTTGTTTTTGGGGGAGGGGGTTGGGGATGGGGTCAGTGGGGACGTTGAGAGTACCTTCCCATCGCGATAAATCTACAAAATGTTTCATTTATTTACAAAAAACACGGTAAAAAAGTGTATTTTTTCAGAGGTTGATTCAGTTCTTTAAGAAGGAACTTTTTTCCCCTTGGCCCGATTTCGCCCATTCACGAACTTAACCTGTCTATGAACATGAGACATACATATTTGTGAAAAACTTCAGGAGTCTAGCTGTTTTATTTTGGACTGCATTGTGTTATCTACAGAAAGACGACGGACGGACATTAATAAAATGTCTTATAATCGACCATGTATCAATAATATGTATACTTTATGGGGTCCCGACCGATATTTCGATGCGTTACAAACGGAATGACAAAGTGAGTATACCCCCATACTGTGGTTGGAGGTTATAAAAAAAATTGATGAAAAAAAGTTTGATGGAAAAAAAAATGATGAAAAAATAATAAATTTGATAAAAAAAAATAATTTGATGAAAAAAAGATTTTTTTTGTTGAAAAATAATTATGTTACTTTTTATTCACCAGCTGGTGAAAAGCGGTTTTATTCACCACGAGGTGAATTACTATCCAAGTTACAAACCAAAGCTATTAAAAGTTTTGGTTTTAAGAAAATGAAAATAGTAATTTTAGTTTTCTTTTTCGTTAATTGTTAGCTTATATAGTCAAACTGAGGTGGCGTCCTGCAATTTTTTTTTAAAATAGACACCAGCCTAAAAACATTATCATGTTAAAAACATTCTGAATAAAAACATTCAAATTAATTTTGTGATTCAACGAGGATTTTAAAATTTTATAGTTCTTAACTTTTCCTTTGTTTCTAATTTTATAGTGTTCCAAAATCTCAATCAATATTTTTTATTTAATTTAAAGCACAAAAGTATTGAATATATATTTAAAAGTTTCCAAACTTGCTACAAAATATTATCTACCAAAATGCATAAAAAAAACTTCTCTAGATTGGCCTTAGAACAAAAAATCTAGCTTATTGAAATTATAATTCATTAAATTCATCCTTTTGTTTCAAAACCACACATCTACTGTATTCATATTTCGCTTTAAGTGAAATAAAAACCCCAAAAGAGAAAAAAAAAATTAAAAAACAAGAGGATATTTTTGCATTTTACGCCAATTTATAAGACTATACAGCATACAGCAGTCACCGAGTTAAATAGAATTTTGTTTTCTTCTCTTTATTCAAAATCCTTTAAAACAAGATTTGCATATTCATGTCATAACGAAAAAAAAATCCAAGCCGTTTTAAGATACAAAACTTTCAAAAACCTAAACAAAAAATAAACAATGTAAAGTAAAGAAATGGGGTCAACACCAACAACAATAGTCAGAGTCATAATACGCAGAGCAACAGTCAAAATGAATTTCAACTGTGTGTGTATTTAAGTAAACAGGGTGACACAAAAATTTAAGCAAACAATTTCCTAAAGAGATTAACGTTTGTGAATTTAAACAAATTGTGTAAGAAATTTCATAGTTTTTAGAAAATTTTTTCGCTTTTAGTATCCAATTCTTATTCAAAAATATTAAGCTTTAAAACTGTTGAATAATTTCAACGAAACTTGAAATTGGAAATGTCGGTGAAACGGTTCTTTAGATAGCACCATTTGAAATTTGCTAAAATTTACGAGTTTTCCTAAGATTAACTTTCAAAGGCAATATCGCAAAAACTGTTCAACCATTTTATATATTTTTATACCCTCCACTTAGTGAAAGAGGGTATATATAAGTTTGTCATTCTGTTTGTAACTCATCGAAATATCGATCTGGGACCCCATAAAGTATATATATTCATGATGCCCGATCGATTTTAAGACATTCTAGCGATGTCCGTCTGTCCGTCTGTCCGTCTGTCTGTCTGTCTGTCTGTCTGTCTGTCTGTCTGTCTGTCTGTCTGTGGAAAATGCTGTCGCGGACAAAATATTGCACAGAGATGACTGAAACTTAACATATTTATTGAAAGTTCTCCCGAGAAGTTTGGTATTGCATTTGAGCGATATCGGTTCAGCGGTTCAAAAGTTATGAACGAAAATGTAAGCACACCTCTAAAATTTCAGTACATTCAACATAACCTAAAAATACAAAATGCTTTAATTCTGCTTCTGGTTGACATATCTGAACATAATTGAACACCAATGGTATTTAAACAAGTACAAACATATTTTTTGACAAAAAAATAAAAAAATCGCGAATTTTTTTTTACCAAAATTTTTTTCGCGGAAATTTTTTTTTTCAAAAAAAAAAAATTTTTTTTTCAAAAGTAATTTTCCTTTTAAATAAAGTTTTTTACAATAATCTTTTTGTGGAGGGTATCACTACATTCGGCAAGGCCGAATTTAACTTTTTTACTTGTTTTTTTTATATTTTTGTTCAGTTTGCAAAAAATATCAAATTTTGCATCTTCTCGATTAAAAACGTCACCAGTCTTTCTAACCTTCATCCAGGGCCGCAATCTGATCTCCATTTACTTAAAAATCCTGGGCTGTCTTCACATAAATCACCCTGTTCTACCGACAAAATGTTAATATTTTTTTTCATTCTTATTTTTTTTTTATTTTTTTGCAATTCGTCTTCTACCAACCGTAACAAGTTGTCGCAATAAATTTTTTTATTTGCTGCTGTTGTATTTGTCTCCAAAAAAAAGAAGAAATTTTACATACAACAACAAGTTTTTCAAAGGACATTAAATCCACGACCAACGACCAGTGAATAAAACCCCATAACGATTGTTCGTTACAGCGGGAGATTTCACTTGGGTCGTTTGTGGTTGGACCACTGGCATTAACTATGAGAAGAATAGTGGAGTAGTAGCAACAGCAGCAGCAGTCAACTGGCAGGACAACTGTGTTGCATATTCAAATTTCTTGTTGTTGCTGGTTTTTTGTTATAGTATTTTGTATATCGCATTTGGGCACAATGGCAGTTAACGGAAATAAAGAACAATGTTGAATCATTGTTTCCACTTATTTTGTTTTTGGAGTATGAAATAGGTTTAGTAATGATGAAAAACAAGAAATGAATGTTAATATTTGCACTTAAAACGATATGTGGAGGATTAAAAAAGAAGTTAAAGGGTCGATAGGATGGGGTGAGAGGTGTTTTTAAGTCCATGAATGATTTTTTTGATTATACAATTTGCTTGTGGGTGAAAATATGTGGCAACATTGATTTTCTAAGATGACCTTGGAGTCTAACTTTTAAAATAAAATCCGAATATCTTAAAAAAGGAGAGTAATTATAAGTTAAGTCAAAATATAATATACTAGTATGTCAATCGGTACTTCGGTACTTATTAACCGTATTTAATATTACCGGTAAATATTAAATACGGTTAATAAATTGATCCTAAATTCTGAAATTCTAGCCTACGGAATATTTATTTTTTGTAATTTTAGCTTTTAAGTCCTCAAAAATTGTCTAGAATGATTTAAATAATAAAATAGCAATAACTCCTTTAAGCCCGGAATAACAACACTACACCACACTCAAAGAAAAAGCTTACATCAATATGATGAAATGTTACTTCATTTTTTGACCAATGTAACTTGTTATCAATACGATGAATATAATGTTATCAATAACATTTTTTTATTTAAAAAATAAGGAAAAAAAAAATATTTTTTTTTTTTATTATTTGATTTTATTTATTTTTATTTACTTACAATTATTTGTTATTTTCTAATTTTTAAAAACATACACCTTTTTTTCGTATCCACCAAGATTTGAATGCCGGGCTTGTTTGTTGGGCTTAACCTCTAGCCACTTGTCTACAGAACTTCAACAAATAATAACAATAAAAAGCCATTTTGTTTGTTGTGTGCTAAATATAACGCTAAAATTTGTGTGTAACTATGCTCTGCTAAAAGCTGTGAGAGGGAAAGAGAGGGATATTGTACAATAATAAAATGTGTGTGTCTACAAACCCCCATAAGCAAATGTGTATATGGGGCATTCCATGTCAAATCGGACACTTTGAAATTTTTTTTTTAGATTTTCCCAATTTGTTTACAGTTTTTAGTACCCATCAAAAACTCCTTCGTGGTAAATTTTCAGATTTTTTTGATGAGCCGTTCAAAGGATATCGAATTTTTAAAAATTGGTAGTTTGTTCCTTTACTCAAACTTCTTTTACTCATAACTTCTTCAATAATCGTCCAATTTTTTTTTTTTTTCTTAAAACTTTTTGCTTTTTTATGTACTTTTAAAAAAAAAATCCCAAAAAATTCTTAAAAGCGGTCTAGTATGCGATTTTTAAGTTTTAAAATTTAAATCTCAATTTTTGAAAATGTTTGTACTCTTCGATTTTTTTTTAAATTTTTTTGTGTAAAACTTCTATCGATTCTACAAATTTTTTGCCCAGAAAGATCGTGCGATAACGAATATTACTATTTTTTAAATTTTTTTGAAAAAATTTTATTGTAATTTTCCACTCTTAAAATCATTTCTACTGCTCCAATGGTGCGTCATAGAGGGGTCATTTATGAGACCGACCCGCATTAATTGATACGTCTTAACATTTCTTTGGAACGAACTAATACCCTATCTCCAATTTCTAAGGGGTCTCCCACACAAAACGACATTTTTTTAAATTTGCTCCAACCGCTCTAACTGCGCTAATAGTGCCCTTAGAGCAACAAAATGTATGACCAACCCACAATATTTTTTTAGTCCAAACATTTTCTCTGAACACACCTACCCTCTATCTCTAATTGTTAAGGCGGTCCCCATGCAATTTTTTTATTTTTTGTAAATTTGTTTTATTTAATCAGCTTCTACCTGTCGAATGGTGCGTCCGAGAGGGGTCATTAGTGAGACCGACCCCCATTTATTTTTACCCTCCAACATTTTTGGAAAACATACCTACGCCCTATCTCATCTCCCTAAGTAGGCTTCCATTCAAAATTACATTTTTATAAAATTTGCTCCAACTGTTTGTATGGGAGCCTACTTAGGAAGTGGAGGTAGGGCGTATGTATGTTTTAAAAAAATGTTGTAGGGTAAAAATAAATGGGGCTCGGTCTCACTAATGACCCCTCTCGGACATTTTGTTGCTCTAAGGGCACTGTTAGGGCAGTTAGAGCGGTTGGAGCAAATTTTGAAAAATGTCGTTTTGTGGCTCCCCCCTTAGAAATTGGAGATAGGGTATTAGTTTGTTCCAAAGAAATGTTAAGACATAAAAATTATTGGGGGTTGGTCTTATAAAGGACCCGTCTATGACGCATCATTGGAGCAGTACAAATGATTTTAAGATTGGAAAATTACAATAAATTTTTTTCAACAAATTTAAAAAAATAGTAATAATCGTTATCCCACGATCCTACTGGGCAAAAAATTTGTAGAATCGATAGAAGTTTTACACAAAAAAATTTCAAAAAAATCGAAGAGTACAAACGTTTTCAAAAATGAGATTTAAATTTTAAAACTTAAAAATCGCATACTAGAGCGCTTTTAAGAACTTTTTGGGATTTTTTTTTTAAAAAGTACGTACAAAAACAAAAACTTTGAAAAAAACAATTTGAAATTTGGACCATTATTGAAGAAGTTATGAGTAATAGAAGTTTGAGTAAAGGAACAAACTACCAATTTTTAAAAATTCGATATATTTTGAACGGGTCATCAAAAAATCTGAAAATTTACCACGAAGGAGTTTTCGAAGGGTACTAAAAACTGTAGACAAATTGGGAAAATATAAAAAAAAAAAAATTTCAAAGTGTCCGATTTGACATGGAATGCCCCATATATATAACAAAAAATGTTGAGTCTTTACATATACACATTAGCAAACGTTTAACGTTATCTAACTTAGTAGTGGTGCGATATTTTAATCTATAGATAGCTAATCTTTAACTGAGGACCCGTGAGTTCAAGTCCCAGCCAAGTTAGGATCTTTTTTACATTTTTTTTATTGTTTTTTTTTATATTTTTTTTTTTTATATTTATTTAATAGCTTTATTTATTTTAATATTATTTTAATTATTGAAAAAAAAAACATTTGAAAGGCATATTGATGACACTTTTTGATGATTTGATGAAATGTGTCATTACTTGATTTTTCAATTTCGATGACATTTTTCATCATATTGAAGAAAAGCTTCATCAATATGAAGAAATTTGTCATCAAAATTGATGACAGCAAGTGATGAAACCGGTAAAAAATTTCCGCGAATAATTTGTTTTTTGTTTTAGTAATTCAATAGAGTGTTCTGAGTGTTTTCTACACTCATTAAAGATTTGACAAAAGTAAACCCAATCGGTCTATGCTTGGACTTGGGACCCATTTTCCGGGAAACACTGGTGTAGGGTAGAGATGGGCGCGTGAGTGATTTTTGACTCACATTCACTCACGCTCACGACAGGAATTTTTGAATCACGCATACTCACGAGCATATTTTTTCTACTCAAACTCACTCACAATCACGTGAGTAAATTTAATACAACTCACGTGCACTCACTCAAGCTTCACTCACACTCACGTTGACTCACACTCACAAAATTCTTATTTATACAAAAAAAAATCAAAAACTAAAATTTCAAAAATCTTTGAAAATTTTCAGAAAACTTTAAGGTTCAGCGAAATTTTTAATTTTTTTCGGTACGAAATCATAAGTTAAGTCAAATTTTAAAATTTTTTGTTGTTTTTTTTTTTTGGTATGACAGGAAACATAAAGAGAGAATAAATCACGCAAACTTACGCAAGAAAATCGACTCACGCACACTCACTCACGCAAAAATCTTACTCACGCACACTCACTCACGAAATATTTTCACTACTCACTCACAATCTCACGCTCACATGCACTCACGCAAGCTTCACTCACACTCACGTTGACTCACACTCACGAATCTCTTATCTATACACAAAAAAATTCAAAAACTAAAATTTCAAAAATCTTTCAAAATTTTCAGAAAAATTTTAAGTTTAGCGAAATTTAAAATTTTTTTTTGGGACAAAATCATAAGTTAGGCCAAATTTTAAAATTTTTTTATTGCTTTTTTTGGTATGAAAGGAAACATAAAGAGAAAAAAAAATCACGCAAACTCACGCAAGAAAATTGACTCACGCACACTCACTCACTCAAAAATCTTACTCACACACACTCAATCACGCAATTTTGTTCTCCACTCACACTCACTCACAATCACGTGAGTAAAATTGAATTCAGTCACACTCACGCGTGAATCACGTGAATCACGCTCTAATCTGCTCATGTGCCCATCTCTAGTGTAGGGTATTATATGGTCGATATGTATTTGGAAGGTCTAAGAAAAATTTAGCAACAAAAACCAAAATCCGTGATTTTTGCAAAAAGTGCTCGATCAAACTTTTTGCAAAAATCACGGTTAAATTGCAAATAATTACAATATTAAAATTTTCTCGAAAATCGCGATACCGAATTGAGTTTGGATTTCATAATCGTAATCTACTCCAATTATTTATTAGATTTGATGAGCCACAATCTCAAATAATATACGTAATTCCATTATTAAATATTTATAAATATTGAATAATTTTTACAATCGAAACAAATTTTACACTCAAAAAAATGTATGAAAATGTTTTTTCAAAAAATGACAAAAAAAAGTTTCTTACTCAAAATAAAATATTTGTTTTTTGTTTTACGTTAGAAAATTTTCTACCACTTCAAAAGGGCATCATGGAGTCGGCCAAGTGGAATTTAAATTTCTACTTGTTAAATTTAGGACTGTTTGTTAAAATTTTAGAACCTTCGGAACCCCAATATCTGTCATCTTCTTTATTTTACTATTAAAAACACTTGTGATATTTAAAAAAATATATATTATTTCTAAAAATTCTATCAATTTCACCACAAAAAATAAAAAAAATGTTTAAGCACGGAAACAATTCGTTATTCCAAGTAATTTATCTTAACCGTCATTAAGACTGACATGGAACATTCATACTTTTTATAACCTTCATTTTTTTTTTACTACTCAACACGAAAAATATAAAGATTTCGTTTATTTCCAGAAAACATCTTCACTCAAGTTTATGTAATTTTAAAATCTTACTCATTATTCTATACATATTTTTTGATGTTGTCCTTTAACAAATCCTCTCAAGAAACACATTTATCTTGTGGTATATAACTGTGTAAAAGTACTTGGTAAACAGCAACAACTATATAGAACATACCCTTTTTCTATGTTCCAACCTAAAAAATACATAAATATATCTTAGAAATATTTTTTTTTTTGGATTTTGTCGAAAATCCTGTAATTTTTTAGCATACACTTTGAATTTGTCAAAGTTTTATGAATGCAAAGGAGTTGGGCAAAAAAAAATAATTTTACTCTATATAGATAGATTGCAAGTAACATAAACAGTAAGAAGGACTCATGCAGTTTTATGATGGCATTATAACACAACCATCCCGAGTAAAAATAAAACGATGCTCACACAGAGAAAATACATGTTTTGAACATGATTGTTGCACACCAAATCTCCCCATAAAGGAGGGGCAACATAGTATTGCTGATTCATTTTATTATATAAATATGATTGTGGTAATCATAATATGATCATCAACAAATATAAAACAACAATTTTTAATTATACAATGATCAGCGAAGATCATAATATCGCCCATTTATTTGTATAGTGTCATAACGCAAAATGTTTGATTTTACAGCAAACCTGTTTAAAGTTTACAATTGAAACTTGTTTTACATTTCAAAAAGCTCGTACATAGAAAATGTTATAATGGCGTGTTCCATTCTCAAACGGTGGGTTTAGAAGATATTAATACGAATTTTTGACACAATATAAAGCAGGATATAACAAATAATTCTGTATGGTTTACACAAAAACGACATATTTTGAGTTGTGACACTATACAAGTAATTGAGCGATATATTCGCTATAATAACGATATGATATGGTAATCAGTGGGGATGAGATTTCCATGCAAATGCATGTTTTTTTGTCGATAGCCTAAAAACGATATCAACTAATTACACAGGTTGACAATAGTTTAACTTTTTCAATTTGCATGACCTTTGACAACAGATTTATATGGATTTTAGTGTGCTGATTCCGAATCTGTTATCCAATTTTTTCCATCAGCTCGCGTTCGCGAGCAAATCACTATTAAAGAGACGAAAAAGTGCGTTTTTAATCAACTTTGCTTGGCTATAATTACCAAAACTAATTTTAGAGCCTCAGTTTTAAACACGAACTTAACTATATTGGGTGCGAGGATTTCAAAACTGGCTGAAGCTTTTTTCTGCCCGCTTCAGTTTTCGAGTTATTAAAAAGGACATAAATATTCAGACAAAATTAAAGAGGGCATAAATTTTAAAATTTTATTTTAGCTATATCTCCAAAACTAAAGATGACTCAACAAAATTAAGAGCATTTTTGGAATCAGCATATCTAACATACCTAAAATCATCATTTACTTTTTGGATGCAAGATAAGTGTCGGTAAATATGGACTCATAAACATGCCAAAAATAGCATATTTCCAAAGATTCCTTAGGCTATATCTCAAAAACTAGAGCTGACCCAAAAAAACGATAGCCAGATTTGAAATCAGCGTAACCCAATTAAACAAAATTAGCTATCAGAATCCGGGCAAAAAAAGTGTTACCCTGTGTTATCATTCTGAATCAACAAATTTGATTTAAAATGGCATCGATTTGTTATTGCATATATTGGTGAAAATGAATATTTTTGCATATTTTGATTTTTAATGCATATTTTGTGCATATTTCCAACTTTTAAGTGCATATTTTGGCATATATTAACAAAAACACAAATTGAAATTTATTTGTTTTAAAAACTATTTTAAATTTTAAAAATTTATTTTGGAAGTAAGAAATATTATTTTTTTCTTTAAATTTTTTTTTTTATAGATTCCCAGCAGAAATTTTGTTGAACTGGAAGCAGCTTCTGGAAAGGAAACTCCAGTCAAGGAGCGCATCCAAACATGCTGAGTTCATGCATGTTTCTCTAAGGCGATGTCACACTTTAGAGCGCTAGTTGGATACACCGAAAAAGCGCTCTTAAGATGCACTGAAATCACGTTTCTTTAGATCGCTGATTAAAGCGCTATAAAGATGCAGTGAATTCATGTAACTTTTTAGAGCTGATTTAGGCAATTGGAAAACCTGAAATACTATTGACTATTTTTGAAATACAATTAGAAAATCTAAAATACAATTGAGAATTTATGAAACAATTGAAAATGATGTAAACCAAACTCTTAAAACGTATTTTTATACCCTCCACTTAGTGATAGAGGGTATATCGTCGCTGCGCCTAAAAATGGAGTCATGTGTTTTGGGGCAAGTGTTCAGGAGAGCAAAAAAACTGCATATTTTTGTCCCTTCGCGATATTTTTTAAAAGTTTGTTCTACAAAAAATTCTTGTACCGATATGCTATCCACATACTGCAAAAAAAATATGAAACATTTAGCGGTTTTCTAGTGGTGCAGAAATTTTCAAAAAACATACACATAACTCCTTTTTTAAGTACTTTTTGGAACAAAATTTAAATAAATGGAAATATTTTTTACACATAACTCCTTTTGTTTATGAAACCATTTTTATTGTTAATTTCTTTTCGAGAGGGACAAAGACTAAATATAGTTTGTTGGCGGTTTAAAGCGACATTAGTCAGACAATGTCCTTAAAATTTTGGTATTTAAAAGATCTTCACTAAACAGCGAACAACAGATTTTACGCAAAACTGGTGCTGATTTTTTGTTTTTTCTTGTAAATATTCAAGAGCTTCGACATAAATTGACATCTGCGAAAGATGCTGTACTTTAGATACTAACATTTTCCGCCGTCAATAATTTAATTGCTTTCACAAGGCTGTTTTACCCGCTATTTAGGATTTAGATAGCAGGATAAAAATTTGCAAATATTTTTCAAAAAATCTTGACAAATTCATTCAAAATACTTGGATGCTACGTGTTAACCTCATATTACTAAAAAAGTGGTCCATTTTGACACGTTCTGTTAGTTTTTTATCAAAAAAAGTTATGTGTAGCTTAACACATAACTCCTTTTTAGATCATTTTTTAGTATGACGAACACATAGCTCCTTTTACTAACTTTTGAACCAATCAAGATATCAAAAAACGGTTTAGTGAGTAAACGTATAACCAATAGGGGATCATAAAGATGTAATAAAAAAATTTTAAAAATCTACACATGACTCCATTTTTAGGCGCAGCGACGATATATAAGTTTGTCATTCCGTTTGTAACTCATCGAAATATCGGTTTGGGACCCCATAAAGTATATATATTCATGATGCCCGATCGATTTTAAGACATTCTAGCGATGTCCGTCTGTCTGTGGAAAATGCTCTCGCGGACAAAATATTGCACACAGATGACTGAAACTTAACATATATATTGGAAGTTCTCCCTAGAAGTTTGGTATTGCATTTGAGCGATATCGGTTCAGTGGTTCAAAAGTTATGAACGAAAATGTAAGCACACCTCAAAAATATCAGTACATTCAACATAACCTAAAAATACAAAATGCTTTAATTCGGCTTCTGGTTGACATATGTTAGCATAATTGAACACCAAATGGTATTTAAACAAGTACGAACATAGTTTTTGACAAAAAAAAGAAAAAAATAGCGGATTTTTTTACCAACATTTTTTTTTCGCGGAAATTTTTTTTTCAATTTTTTTTTTTTTTAAGTAATTTCCTTTTAAATAAAGTTGTTTGCAATAATCTTTTTGAAATTGTGGAGGGTATCACTACATTCGGCAAGGCCGAATTTAACTTTTTACTTGTTTTACTTTATTTTGTAGTATTGTTAAAAAATTCAACATTTTTATGTCAAAAAATGTTCAAAGATTTCACTACACCATTTTCACTTTTATTTTAGAAAATGCAAATTATATTTAACAAATTTCCATTTAAATTTCAGAAATTTCTATTTTTATATCAGAAATTTCCATTAATTTTTCCGAAACATCTGTTTAAGTTTCAGAAATTTCCAACTGTATTTAAGAAATTTCCATTTCTATTTCAAAATTTTATAAATGATGGAAATATAAATGATTTTTCTGGAAAAAAAATTTGAAAATTTTGGAAATAAAAATGGACATTTTTGAAATACAATTGCAAATTTCTGAAATCTAAATGGAAATTTTTTAAAAACAAATGGAATTATCTGAAAAGCATTTACAAAATTTTGAAAATAAAAATTTGAATTTCTTGAAAACATTTGCAAATTTCTGAAACATAAATAGAAATTCCAGTAATATAAATGGAAATTTCTTTTATTAAATAGAAATTACTAGAATATAAATGGAAGTTTATTTACTTTGAAATAACAAATAGGCATTTGCTGTTTTTTGGTTGGCCTATTTATCATTATTCAAAATATGTTAAAGATGTTAGGATTGAAGCACTCTGTGCAGCTCCGATTAATGCGCAATAATGATGCAGTCAAATCATGTGTCTTTGTCCAAAACTTACGCTTTTTCATTCAAAAAGTTTTAAAAATAATTAAAAGGAAAGCAAGTGTGAAATTTTATCAAAAAATTATTTTATATTATAAGTTTTATATAAAAAATCTTAATACAAATTTAAAATTTTTTCCCCTTACTTTTACTGCATCCTCAAGAGCGCTCTTTGGATGCGCTTCGGTATGCTATAAAAAGATGCTGTGTCGCCAAAATCTCGATTTATTGGACACATTTTATTTTTTAGTGCATATTTTTAGGGCTTTTAGTGCATATTTTGAATTTTTTAGCGCATATTTTCGATTTTTTAGTGCATGAAAATCTCATCCCTAGTAATCAGTTATGCTATGTTGCCCCTCCATTATGGTTGCCCCAATCATGTTTCTTCACTGCGTGACACAATACCTAGTAAATTTATCTTTGATATAATCGGATTTGGCTTAAAGTAAGTTTAAATAAAGGACTGTCGCAAGCTTTATGAAAGAGTAGGGGGAAAGAAAATTTTCAACTTTATTTAAAAAAATTCTTGAACGCAGGAAGAAATAGCCATTTTTTTTGCAAATTTCAAATAGCGATAGCTCGAAAATCGTTCCGATGATTTTTATAATTTTTTTTGATGTTCGTTTTCAGCGCATTAAAATATTTTTTTTTTAATTTTGTTTTAAAAAAAAATTTCAAAACTCCAAAACTGGGATTGCCGGGCTCCACGTGCTAAGTTAATCCGATTTGTATCAAATTTGTACCATATAATTTTGAAGCCTAGTAGATTCTAAAATTGTCCGGACATTAAAAATCGGAAGAAAACCTTTTTTTCATACAAAAACGTGCTTCTGTAATGCTACTTGTAGTATGTAGTTTCGATCTCGACGAGATCGAAACACGTACCGGCTAAGTCGTGCGAAAAATTACCAACATAAACAAATATAATACAGAAAAATTATTTTCTTGAATTTTTTTTTATGAGAATATTATGGTTGTAATTAGTCAAAAAAAAAATACCTCGAGCTAGATTAAGCCTATCAAAGTAAAACATTTTAACGGACGAATAGAATGCTTTTTAATAAAAATTATTATCAAGTTCGAGGTCATTTAGTTTTCCCATTATGAATTAACATTACAAGTACTTAAGTTAAGTGTACTTTCTCTATTAAAATATTCTGGCAACAAATACTCAAAGAGTTTCTGGTTTCAAAATTAGTAACTTCAGAATTAAATTGACGATTGTTTTGTAAATTTTTGAAATTTTCCAATTAATTTCCATCATGAGAATTCTAACTTAAATTATTTTTACTCGGATCCATACACTTCATCTTTTTTATTGTGACGTTTTTTTTTTGTGACAAACCCTATTATATTTCACAGTAAATACGCGAAATGAAACTATTGCATACAACAATCGCGTGTACTACGTGTAACAACCAACCACCAATACTATGTAGTGCATGACGGGCGGCTGATGCTGTTGTAATATAATGCAATCGCAAAAATGTCGATTTATGTCGTTTTAGTGTGGCAATCGTATAAATCTCATATTGTTGTGTTTTGTTGGAAAAAATATAATGTTCCCAGTAGGAAAAAAAATGCCTGCAAATTTTGTACTCTTGCCCAAAACATTAAATAATGATAATGTTTTGCGGAAGATTTGGGTGTTCTTGCCAAAGCAAAATTTTTTTAGAAAAAATAATGTTATATTACTTTGGTATTCCATGCAAAACGAATTGAAATATCAGTCGAGGACCCCATTAAAAAACCAAAAGAGCTGTACATTTCGTAAGTGAGTGCAAAAATTTGTTTTTACATTTTGGAGAGTATAAAAGATTCGGCACCAAAGAATATACCTTTCTCACTTGTTTTATGTTCATTTGATAAACAAATGGAACATTTTTATGCGAAAAGCTTAGACTTGGTGAAAAAGTAGTTTTGATAAAAAAAATTATTTTTTTTCACGAAAAACAAAATTATGTTAAAAAAAACTTTATGAACCCAAAATTTTTGGTGAAAAAAATGTTGATGAAAAAAAGTTTTTGATGAAAAGAAAAATTTTTTGATGTAAAAAAATTTGATGAAAAGAATATAAAAAACAATTTTTTGGTGAGAAAAAAATCGATAATAAAAAATTTTATAAAAAAATTTGATGAAAAAAAAATTGATGAAAAAAATAAATTTGATAAAAAAACAAATATGAAAAAAAAAATTAATGAAAAAATTTATGAAAAAAAAATTTGATGAGAAAACAAAAAATTTATGAAAAAAAAATTTGATGAAAAAAAATTTATGAAAAAAAAAAATTTATAAAAAAAAACAAAATTTGATAAAAAAAAAGTTTGATGAAAAAAAAAAAAATTATGAAAAAAAAACAAATTTGATGAAAAAAAAACAAATTTGATGAAAAGAAAAAAAAAAAAACAAGTAGAAAAGTAAAATTCGACTTGGCCGAATCCATGAATACCCTCCACAATGCCCTTTTTAAGTGATAGTAAATTTTCTAACGTGAAAAAATAACGTTTTTGGTTAGAAATATTTTATTTTGTGTAAAAAATTTTTTTTTTATTAATTTTGGAAAAAAATAAATAATTTACTAATTTTTTTTGAGTGTAAATTTTTTTTGAGTGTAAAATTTTTTCGAATTTTACATTCAAAAAAAAATTTACTAATTTTTTTTTTTGAGTGTAAAATTTTACATTAAAAAAAAATTTACTAATTTTTTTTTTGAGTGTAAAATTTTTTTTGAGTGTAAAATTTTTTCGAGTGTATTTTTTTTTTTTGTTTTGGTATAAAAATATTTTTGAGTGACAAAAATACGTTTTAAAATATTTTTGTGACTTACCAATGGTTTTACAACAGGTTTAACGGGTTTTCACCACGTGAATTTAAGGTGAAGCTAATCTGAAATTCACGGTTTTGCTAATAACTTTTGAACCACTGGACCGATTTGGGTGAAATTCAACACGAACTAGGCTGGAGGAACGAAAAATATATATGCCAAGCTTCAGCATTGATTTTCGAAAGTTATAGTGCTTTTTATCTCGAAAATTCATGAAAAACCCTTGCCGAAATTCAGTCTTTTGCTCATAACTTTTGAACCACTGGACCGATTTCGCTGGATTGCAATACCAACCTGACCAGGTAAATGCCCAACATATATGCCAAACTTCAGGAGCCTCCGTAAAGTCTTTCAAAAGTTAGTGTGTTTTCAACAGACAGACGGACGGACGGACATCGCTAGATCGTCTTAAAATCGATCGAGGATCATGAATATATATGGGGCATTCCAAGCCAAATCACTCACTTTTAGATCCGACCCCTTTCGATTTATTTTATTTTTGGATATGTTTTAGTATTCATTAAATGCAACTTGGACACCAATTTTCAGCCTTTTATTTCAAGATGGTGTTGAGTAATCAATTTTTCAAAATGGCGATTTTCTCAAAAAAATTAAAAAATTGAAATTTTTAATTAATTTTGACCATTAAAAATTATAGATATTTAAAAAAAAGTTGGACAACGTTTTGTTGGTATTTAAATGTAGTTTTAGAAAAAAAATATGAAAAAATTATTCGAAGTAATTATCACTTATTTTTTGACGTTTAAAAATTAAAATCGACTTTTTAAAAAAGGCCGAAACCTTCGATTTTTTTGTAAAAAACTATAAAAATTCTACTCTCAATTACGCAACTTTTAAGCCATAATTCGAGATGTGATCACAATTCTTTCTATTTTTTTTTTAAATTTTAAAAAGTGCACCTTTTATTTTTTGGCTCTGATTTATTTTATATGGTGCTCCAAAAAAAATAAATTGTTAGATATTGACCCTAACTTACCCCAGATATATTTATTTCGATGTAAAAATACGTCTCACAAAAATTTAGAACGATCGGAAATGGGTAAGGCGTTTAGCATGGTCCTTGAAGTTTAAAAAATGGATTACAAGGAAAAATATGATTTTTATCTGTTTTAGCAATATTTTTGTTATTTTAAGTTAATTTTTTTTTTCAAGAAATCACAAAATTATGATGCAGAGTAAAATGCCTTTCTAATAAGGTACTAAAAATTAAAATCGGTTGAAAATCAGCCAAGTTATTACAACTTCCCCAGGCATCTAACGTGTGGCAGACGATTTGATTAAGCAATACAATACGATTTTTGAAATTCATTGAAATTTTGTACTGTAATAACATTTTTTTATTCTTCAAGTTCAAATGTAATTTGATGACAAGTATTTTTCATATTGTGTTTTGCTAACATTTTTTAAATTAATGCTAAAAATGCCTGCATTTTCAACACCCTTTTGAAATCTCTATTTTAAAAATTTTTTTTTTTTTTTGTTTTAAAATTTGGAAAAACCAAAAAAATATTAAACTGAAACATCAATAATGAAAAAATGTTATTACAGTAGAAAATTTCAATAAATTTCAAAAATCGGATTGTATTGCTTAATCAAGTCGTCTGCCACGCGTTAGATGCTTGGGGAAGTTGTAATAACTTGGCTGATTTTCAACCGATTTTAGTTTTTAGTACCTTATTAGAAAGGCATTTTACTCTAGATTATAATTCTGTAATTGCATGAAATAAAAATTAATTTAAAATACCAAAAATATTGCGAAGACAGAAAAAAAATCATATTTTTCCTTGTAATCCGTTTTTTAAACTTCAAGGACCATGCTAAACGCCTTACCCATTTTCGATCGTTCTAAGTTTTTGTGAGACGTATTTTTACCTTGAAATAAATATATCTGGGGTAAGTTAGGGTCAATATCTAACAATTTATTTTTTTTGGAGCACCATATAAAATAAATTAGAGCCAAAAAATAAAAGGTGCACTTTTTAAAATTAAAAAAAAAAATAGAAAGAATTGTGATCACATCTCGAATTATGGCTTAAAAGTTGCGTAATTGAGAGTAGAATTTGTATAGTTTTTTACAAAAAAATCGAAGGTTTCGGACTTTTTCAAAAAGTCGATTTTAATTTTTAAACGTCAAAAAGTAAGTGATAATTACTTCGAATAATTTTTTCATATTTTTTTTCTAAAACTACATTTAAATACCAACAAAACGTTGTCCAACTTTTTTTAAAATATCTATAATTTTTAATGGTCAAAATTAATTAAAAATTTCAATTTTTTAATTTTTTTGAGAAAATCGCCATTTTGAAAAATTGATTACTCAACACCATCTTGAAATAAAAGGTTGAAAATTGGTGTCCAAGTTGCATTTAATAAGTACTAAAACATATCCAAAAATAAAATAAATCGAAAGGGGTCGGGTCTAAAAGTGAGTGATTTGGCTTGGAATGCCCCATATACTTTATGGGGTCCTAGACCAATATTTCGAGGTGTTGCATACGGAATGACAAACTTATATATACCCTCTATCACTAGAGTGGAGGGTATAAAAACAAAATTTGATAAAAAAAAGTTTTTTTTTTTTTTTTTTTTTTTTTTTTTTTGAAACTTTATTTATTTTTATTATTATAATACAATATTTACAAGTTTCATATATGTTCTACAACTAGTCATACTTGACCAACGAGCAGATTACTATTAACAATTTCAAAAAAAAACAATTACAAATAGGGAATTGAAAATAAAAATAAAATAGGATACATTTTTATTTTTTTTTAATTTTTTAATTAGGAAGATTTACCAAATCGTGAGGTTTCTTTCTTCGTAGGCGTCTGATGTCATCATTTGTGTTAAGTAGGTTACAGGCCTCTAAGTTGATATGACTCAAGAGTCTGAGATGGTGTGCATTTGCTACAGTGGAAATAACATGTTGAACGGTGTCTACTTTGAGATCACGATGGAGGTCACTGTTCCTTATGTACCAAGGAGCATCAACAATATTTCTGAGAACTTTATTCTGGAATCTCTGAATGATATTTATAACATTTTGGCTAGCACAGCCCCATAATTGGATGCCGTACGTCCACACAGGTTTAAGAATTTGACGGTATATTGTAAGTTTATTATGAGTAGAGAGTGATGATTTTCTCCCAATAAGCCATTGAAGATTTTTGAATTTAAGATCAAGGCACTGTTTTTTTATTTTTACGTGTTCTCTCCAGCGTAGTTTTGCATCCAGTGTCATCCCAAGGTACTTTGCTGTGTCTGCAACTGGAATTACACTGTCGTTATAATATATTGGTATATATGGTGTGTTCATGAGTGTGAAGTTCGTATGAGTAGATTTTGTTTCATTTATTTTAATTCGCCATCTGTTTGACCAGTCTTTGACTTCGTTTACTGCCTGTTGCAAATGGTAGGCAGCTTCATTTGAGGACTTTCCTGTAGAAAGAATGGCAGTGTCGTCTGCAAATGTTGCTATAAGTACATTTTGGTTTTGCGGAAGGTCATTTGTGTAGATTAAATATAGCAGTGGACCAAGAACACTACCTTGTGGTACACCTGCCTCAATTTTTTTTAACTCTGAATATGTATCTTCATGTTTTATTCTGAAGAATCTATTTTCGAGATATGATTGGAAAAGTTTGTAGTGATTATTTGGAAAAAGAGATTTTATTTTACTTAGAAGGCCCAGGTGCCACACCTTGTCAAAGGCTTGAGCTATATCAAGAAATACTGCAGAGCATATGCGCTTTTCTTCTATTGATTTTTCAATTAATTGGGTAATTCGATGGACTTGTTCAATTGTGGAGTGCTTTTGCCGAAATCCAAACTGGTGGTTTGGAATTATGTTTTTTCTTGTTACGATGTCTTCTAGTCTCTTAGAAAAAAGTTTTTCAAATACCTTTGATAATATCGGTAACAAAGAGATTGGCCGATATGATGATACGTCATGAGCTGGCTTACTTGGTTTTAATATCATGATAACCTCCGCTACTTTCCAGTAGCTGGGGACATATGAAAACGTAAAGCATGCGTTTATTATATATGCGAGGCATGTATAAGCTTTGTTGGTAAGTTTTTTCAGGACTTCTCCAGTGATAAGGTCAAAGCCTGGAGCCTTTTTACTTTGTAACTCATTGATAACTTCAATGATTTCGTTTGTGCGTACTTGTGGAAATGGTTCGTCTATTTGTTGTTGAGGATTAGGCAGTTCAATTTGAAGTTGTTGGTTTTCATTTGGACTAAAAATGTTAGCCAGATGATCAGCGAAGCATGTGGATTTTTCTTTTGCTGTACGTACCCAAGCACCTCTACTATTTTTGATTGGATAACAGTGAGTAGTTGGTCTTGATAAGCCTTTAGTACATTTCCAAAGGGAATAATCGGATATTTTATCTGGACCCAAATTCATTAAATATTGTTTAAGAGTTTGATCTTTTATGTCTTTCATTTCACGTTTAAGCTGCTGTGTAGCTCTATTTAAATTATTTTTGTCCTGTGGAGCTCTTGATTGTTGCCAAATTCTCCGTAGTCTACGTTTTTCATTTAGAAGTTTTCTTACATTATCTGGATAATTTATACCAGTTTGTTTTTTTTTTATTTTTGAAGTACTTTGCCAAGCTGCATTTTGTACTACTTGGGTAAAGACTTTTACCATTTCCTCAATTTCATCCGTATTAGTTATATCAATAGGGATTAAATTAGTGTCTATATATTGCCGGAAGGCATTCCAGTCTGTGTATTTATTTACTAATTCAGGTTTATCTTGTTTGTAAATAACATAGTCACTTAAGGTTAAGTATATGGGAGAGTGATCTGAATCTAAGTCAAATCCGTCTTCTATTGAAATATAATTTTTTGAAATTTTTCGAGTGACAAAGAAATCAATTAAATCTGGCAACTTTTGTGGATCAGTTGGCCAGTAAGTTGGCTTACCAGTAGAAATAAACTCACAACCAGTATCTTTAGCAGCTTGAAATAGTTCTTTTCCTTTTTTTGATGTAAGTCGAGATCCCCAATGACAGTGCTTTGCATTAAAATCACCGCCCATTATGAATTTATTGCTATGTTTTAAAATTAAAGATTTATATTGGTCTGCTTTTATATTATGCCTAGGAGGGCTATATATAGCAGTTACAGATATGTAATTGTTTGATGATTTAACTTTTACGGTAGTAGCCTGAAATTCTTCTAAATTAAGTTTATCTTCTTCGTGATGTTCAATATTGTTTTTGATGATTACTGCACTACCTCCACGAGCAGAATTGCTTGGATGAATTGTGTGGTAAACGTTATATCCTTTGAATGAAATATGGGATTCTTTTGTGAAATGTGTTTCAGAGATCAAGCAGATATCTATATTTTCTTTCCAAAGAACTAGCTGAAGGCTATCTTTATGCTTTAGAAGGCCATTGGCATTCCAAGTCATTATTTTTAAGTATTTATGCATTTTGATTATATGTATTTTTTAATTTTTTGGTGGAAACGATAAGAACTTTTGTTCTAATCTTCCCATACGATATTCAAGAGTTTTATAAAATGATTCTTGTTCGTTTAGCTTGTTTAAAATTAATGACAATTTGTTTGATGAAAAAAAAAAAATGGTTGAAAAAAAAAAACAAATTTGATGAAAAAAAAACTAATTTGATAAAAAAAGAAAAAAAAAATTGATGAATAAAAAAAATTGATGAAAAAAAAAATTTGATAGAAAAAAAATTGATGAAAAAAAAAAAAATTTTTTGGTGAAAAATAATTATATTACTTTTTATTCACCAGCTGGTGAAAAACGGTTTTATTCACCACGAGGTGA